>JAECWP010000159.1:0-225932 GCA_018150745.1 Drosophila sucinea | reverse complement strand
AGAACACCTCTAATGTATACTGTAATTTTTCGAAAATCGGGCCAAAAAAGATTGCAAAGCTGGAGGAAGCTAGATAAAAACTTTGGAAAATGGAGGAAAACACAGCCTTAGGAAAATTACAATTGTGACCAAACCTAGTTCCATAATTGTTAAGAATTTCTTTAAAAAAAAGTTTTTTTTTCAATCTTCTAAATCTGCCAATGTTTGTATGTTTTAACAATGCATTTGTTTTTTGGTGCTAGAAATATCAATTATTATTGATGCCTAGATATATGATATTTCCAAATATGGTAAATCCATTTGAATATAACAAAACGCCAAATAAAATTCTGCAATGTCTTTTGGCTGAGCTTAAACTTGCAAAAACTAAATCAAATAAAATCAAACATTTGTACAATCATATACGCAGGAATCTTTTCACAATCTTCCACATGGTCTGGCTCTTCAACCTATAAATTTAAATCAATGGCATGCCATCAGTGTATTGATGATGATTATGTGAATGATTCAAGCCGTGTCCCGTGTGCATATATACATACATACTTTATCACCCTTAAAATCCGATACACTTGATATGATATTATTTATATAGACACATGTCCACTACATTCCTCATACTGATACTTACTAAATAATCAAAACAAAAAAAAAAAATCGCTACCAGTTGTCCATAAATGAGGTTGACGATGCTGCGAGGTGAAGGAAGTTGGACAAATTGTCTAAACAAACATTTGAGATGCTGGTGCGGCTTCTCTGCTGCTGTCAACAACATGGCCAACAAAACCAGTCAAATAGACAGACAAATAGACGCTTAGACAGATAGATAGATACACATGGATAAAAAAAAAGAGATAACAGCGGAGGCGGATGAGCCATAACCAAAATCCCAAAAGTGGACCATTGGATACAGTTGACGTATTTTGTTTATGTGCGTACAGCATTGATGACAGCCGGGCGGAAAGCACGTGATGTCATTAGCAGAGCAAAAGAGACGGACTAAAGCATTTGTCATAAACTAACGAAAAATACCACCGAAAATCTCCCCATTTCACGGAGTGACATGGAATGAGAATAATGGGAGGGATGCGGCTGGCTGCGTGGGATAACCAAAACTGAAAGCCAAGCCACAACCACAACGCGCGGACCAGTCACACACGCCAATCATCGTCAACATTGCCAATATTGCCAGATGCATTTGTCGCTGCCGCTGCCGATTCGGATGCTAATGCTGCTGCTGCTTCAGAGAAGTAGGAGACAGTAGGAGAAGCGCGGAGGGTAGAAAAAGAGAGAGGGAGACAGCGGAACATCGCGGCTGCCCGCTGGAGTGATCTATGCCACCCGCAGGCCGTTTATTGAAATTCCTTAATGAGCAGCTCTCTTGGTTGCGTCGGTTGGCTACGTCATGGCATGACATTCAAGTGCAATGCAATTTCCGATGGCTCTGCTCATGGTATTTCCTCCTTGTTTTTTTTTTTTGGTTGGTTGGGACATAAGAGAGCATTGTTGCATTTTGACATTTTTCGAGCAATTCAATTAAAACTGAACAAGCACATACGGTATTTGAGTGCAAGCAATTTTAAAACTACACAAGTCTCCCTCACATGTTTATATAAGAGAATGTCACCGAATATTAAGCGAAAACCTATGTTCTTCACTTAATTAATAATGTTAATTCTATGGTGGAATGAACTCTTGCTTAAAATATGGGCAAATACATATATAAAATGCTTCTTATTTTAAGTTACTCTAACTAAATGAGAAAGAGCAACCGAAGTGCACTATTATCCAGTATGGTACTTATATTTCGTTACGATAAAAAAAATATTTCGTTGTCATTTTGAATAAATGAATAATTTTGATTTTCGAATTCACATATTTTTATCTAAAAAATTGCTGGAATGCTTCTAAGATAATCTAAATAAAAGAGAATTAAAGGTTAACTCATGATTTTTAATGTATTTTATAAGTGGTCTAAAGTAAAGAATATATTCAAGTCTGATTATACATAACTAATAAGAATTATCAGAGGTTTTGTATATTCAGCACCATAATTACCTTCGGTAATTAAGGTACTAATCTATGTGCTAAATTGACAGCTTTACAATTAGCTTAAGTTCTGCCAAAATAACAAAATAAACTTCAAATTAATTAAGCATGAAATATGCTAAGCAATTGAATAAACTACATCGGTTTATTCTTCTTCCTTGTTGCACATCTTTCATCACAACGTCTTCATCTCACTCTCTCTCTATCTCTCTCCCTCACTCTCTCCAAAAAGGTCGCAGTAATTACTTTGCCCCATGGCATCGATGAAATCAGCAGAAAATCAGAAGGCAAATTCAAGGCAAGGGAAATTAACTCATTTCCACATAAATTAGTTCCGAGTTCCGTTCTCGCGCTCTCGAATATTATGCGTCGATTATGATTAACGATCATTGGGCGAAGCATCGCGACAATGGCTGGGTTGGGATGGGTTTTGGGCTGGGTTGGGCTGGGTTGGGCTGGGCTGGACTTGGCTCGGGCAGACGGGCAGGCAGCGTGGATACATAAATAACTCAGCAAGCAGAGAGATTTCGTTTCCTTTTGACTAGAAAATATTTATGAGTCGCGGCTTGCGGGCAATTTACTTTTTTTTCCTCAAGCTCTCGGTTTTTCTCTTTTATTTTGGTACCCTATAGCCATGAGGAAATGGGTATAATAGAGGGAAACGTTTTAGATTTCATTAAGTAAAAAACTTCCTGAAATCGGGAAATTTCTGAGGTACTTCGAATTGCTCGATTTCTTGAATGATGTATGCTAGTTCGTCTGGTATTTAGTTAGGTAGAGGGACTATAATTATAGCCACATTTTTATTTATTTATTAAAATTTTGCCATCTATGTAAAGTTCGCTTGTCTAGTGTGTTGACGAAGGAAGTTTTGTTAGAGCTTGTATGATACTAAAGATCAAGTTTGGCCCAGAAGTAGAAAAGGAATATTTTCGTTAAGTTGTTAACATACTTAATAATAATAAGTAGCTTAAAGTCTCATTTTTCTACTGGGTATGAAATAGTCGTTTCGTTGGTTTTTTTTTTTTTGGTGGCGGACACGACAGGACTACGCTTTGGGTCCTACTCATTGCGCTGGCAATTACCGTTAGTCGGAGCAAAAAAATATTGCCAAAGTCATTGACTGGTTTGGTCGGTTGGGGTGGCGGCATTTTATGAATTATAGAAGAACTAGAAACCAGGAAACCAAAGGCAAAGAAATATATGTATGTATGTATGTTTGGATGAAAAAGTGAATATCAATGAATATGAGTTATTTGCACGCATCCAAAAAGTTTTCTGCTTCTCTTGGTTTTATTTTTCCTTCGTTTTTGTACTTTACAAACTCATGAAAAATACATTAAAGAGTCTGCCCCTCTGTCAATTGCCTTAGCCAGATTCTGGGATACGACTGCAAATCTGCCGAGTTGTAAAAAGCCCCAAAAGGCAAAAAACGACATTCCTTGAGGCGGCAGCCGAGAATGTCATTAAAAATGAATTTGTGCCCAGGCGCAACTAATGAATAAAGAAATCTCACTTCATTCTGAGAGGCTCCCTCAATTTTTTTCCATTCTTGGTCTTCCATTTCGGTTTTTTTTTTTGGTTGCCAATCAATCAGTTGATAAAATTTGACCAAAGAGGTTTGTTTGTTTGCCTTTAGTTGTGTGTGTGTGTGTGTGTGTGAAGGACATTTTCAACAGCCTCCATTTCGTATTATACATTTGACATATTAGTGTTGGCCGATAAAGAAAATTGATTTCTGCCTTTCACTAGCAGGCAAACTCGAAAGCGAACAGAAAAAATTGAGTTATTGAGTGGTTGAAGGTTGGAAGGTTGCCATTGACTGTATATGTGTGTGCGTGTTTATTTATGTGTGTGTGTGTAAGTGTGTGTGCTTAGGGATGGGTCAGTTTGTTAAGATATTTTTATCGTTCGTTAAGGAGCTAAACAAACTTGAAGCATATGTCTATAAAGAAATTGAAAAGATGAGGGATTTATTTTTTATTGACTTTAAGACTTTTCTTTTTTCCACTCTAATTTTATGAGATTCATTTTTGTGGCAATTGAAATGTTAAATAGGTTTTTTAAATATTTTCCAATTATGCATTAAAGACAAATGTAAATTTAAAAGCAAAAAATCGATTTTAGGTTTAATTTAGCGGCGAAGCGCTCTTTAATTACTTCACCTTTCTTTAGTTTTAGCTGTCCAACAAAATGGTTGATGCTGAAACATCATAAAAAAATGATTTTTTGTCGAAATTTAAGCCATAAATTGCATTTAAAGAAATCTAGCATACTTTTTGGGGCAAATACTCCAAGCACCATCAACAAAAAAATTTAATGATTTTTTTGTGTAAAATTTTGTTGAAGAAAGTTTGACTAACCTCAGATAAATTTAAAAAAAACAGCTCCTATCTTCTAACAATATTAAAACTAAGAATTTATAAAAATATTTCTAACTGTGTGTCAAATTCGTTTTACCCATATTTAGTTATTCCCCTCTGTTCCAAAAGCAACCAAAATACGTGGAAAATGAAATCTGTCAGTCACACTAAACGAATTAACAAAATATCAAAAACAAAAACAGCTAACGAAAAAAATGGAATACAAAAAACTTTCTTGTTTGCTTAAAGCTCATTTAAGACATTAAAGAAAAGTTTTATAACAACCTGGCATCAGGTAACTCCCCTCACCCTCCTCTATCTCACACCCAGGTTCCCTGTCAGACACAAGGTGTCCGAGACCAAAAGCTGTCAAAATAAAGTTTTACAATTCACGCGCATCTCCCCCATAAAGAAAACAACACAAAAAAAATGCCCAAAAATAAAAGAGAAAAAATAAAAAGAAAAAAGTGAAATGTTTGGCTAATTTGTGCCGTTTGTTTGACACTTCAGGTGGAATGACAGGCAACATGGCCGCAACAAGAGACAGAGACACAATACAGAACATGGCAAAATGTTGTATGAAATATGTATAAGCATAAGCTAAGGGCGTGTCCGGCCTAATGGCTATATAATTGCCAATTGTAAAATTAAAAAAAAAAGAACTCTGAAAAGAGAACAATACAAAAGAATAGAGAAATCTTCTTTCAGGTCAGTTCTATACAAAGTTGTCAGTTGTAGATATCCTCTTGGATTTTGTAATAAAAAAGTTTCCATAAACACCTGAGACCAACAGGAGCAGGAGCTGGGGTAGAAGCAGTGGGAGTAGGAACAGGAACAGTAGCAGCTTCAACTCGATGGCCAATTTTCAATTGATTTTCTTAGCTCTTTTCGCAACTGTTTTACGTTGACAGATTGTATGCCATTTTTTTTGTTTTTTGTTACTTCTGAAAACTTGCAACAATATTGGAAGAAAAGGCAAAAGTTTTACTGTAAAAAGCAGCTGAAACAAGCAGATGAAAAACTGCTACAGAAAAGAACACCAAACACAAATCAAAAAAAAAAAAAAAAAATAAAATAAAAAGAAATCCGAGAGGGAGAGAAACTTTTTAGTTAAAAAGGTGAAAAAGAAGTTTTGAATCCTTTCTTGTTGTATGCATATAAATCATCGAGTAATCATAAATTGTTCGGCTAAAGAACATAAATTATAATCAACAAAAAAAAAAAAACAAATGATAAAATAAGTAGAAAGTATTTTTCACTCTGCAGGACATTTGCCAGTCGCCTGTGGCGAATTCTTTGTCCTGCCACATGTGGTGTCTGTCGCAGTGCCACCCAAAAAAGTAGGCAACACAGAATTACTTTTGCACTCACTTAAGGATATTTAAGAGCAGGACACAAAAAAAAAAAAAAAGAAAACAGAAGTAGAAAAAGACAAACCAAGCAAAAGAGCAGCAAACACTTATTTTATTTAACATAAACTGTTGGCCAACTTCCCTTCAGCCCTCCATCCATTCATTTTGCCCATAATTTTAGGCACTACCTACTAGTCAACGCCTTGAGTTCTTACGCTCTGCCAGTCTCTTCTACTTTCAAGTGCTTTGTAATTTATGCAAGCCAAATGAAAAGCATTTAATTAAGTTAAGAGAGGGGGCAAGGGCACAACGCCAGAAATGGGGCATGGTGGCAGCCTTGAGGAATGTTTTGTAGCAAGTTATTTAACAAAAAGAAGGAAAACACACCAAAACCAATCAAAATACCTGCCATGGGAATATTCACAAGTGAGGAAAATAATCATAAAAGAATTGGGTCGCTATCATTCAGCGACGGTGGCGTCAGCGCTCAGCAGCGGTGGCGGGGCGGCGGCCAAATGCTTTACTGATAACAGCAGCTGCTCTAGCAGCATCATCGCCAACAGCGGCAGAGTAGCAGTAGCCGCAGTAGCAGCGACAGCAGCAGTCGTTAACAAAAGCAGCGACGCCGGCAGATGGACATGGGCTCAGCTAATGGCAGCTTCTCTGTAATCTCCCTCTCCCCCTGCAATTGTATGTGTGTAAGTAGGGCTAGAATATGTGGAGCAAGTTGCGTTCTATGCGCTATCCGATGACGATGACGACCGACTCCGATAGCTACTACTACTTACTCCTCCCCCAAAAACACGAACTGTGTTTTGTTTTGTTTTTTTTCTCCTTTTCTCACACTACATCGGCACAGTGTCGGAATTTTGCAAGAGTTTCGGTTTTTACCATTGCAATGTTGTTGTTGCCGAAAACGGTTTGACGCAGGCGCTTCTCAGGCCAGAGAAAGTGTGAGCAGCGACAGAGCGAGAGCAGAACAGAGTGAGAGAGTAAGCAATGTTTCAATTTCAAAATGTTATTTCTTCTGTTGTCCCTGTAACATAGTTAGGCCAGTGGCGGTTAACAGAGGCATACTGTGTTAAAACAGTGGGGCAGGGGCAGATGGCTATACAAAATTGAGACTAAACAGTAGATTACTTTAAATTGGCCTTTTCGAAACTGTTGATAATTAAATAGAATAATATAAAATATTCAAAGAAATTTTGCTTGAGTTTTTTTTTTATCGTATTGATCAGTTTTTATATTAATCAAACTATTATAATATTAGTGCAAATTACTATTATTATGAGGTGAAACAGGATCCTTAACATCCCCGAATATTTTTAAGTTTATAGGAGAACTGGAATTTCAATAAAAGAATCTGCTAACGTATTCTATTTAAACTTATTTTTATATTTGGATGTACTGAACACACAACCAGTAAACAAGCGGGAAGATACGGAGTGTTCATGGACACCAAATTAGTAGTACGTCCTTGATACTAACTATAACTATTTTTAAGCAAGTTCTACTATTTATAGTCCATATCCGGAGACTTTAGTCAAATATATTTTTGTTGATCCCACACAAGCCCCTACACAGCCAGGCATCGAGTTATCGCATTCCTTCACACACTTTCGAGCTAACAGTGCCCGCTTGTTGGTGTTCCAATTCCATTGTGTACCCCATTGTGGCCAAATTCGTATTTGGTCAACTCTCAGTTGGGTATCATCAGGAGAAGGAGCAGCAGCAGCAGCGGCAGCAGTCGCCGCCGCCGCAGCAGTAGTACAAGAATACCATGGACAAGTATTGTGGTGTGTGCATTGTACTAACAATTTTACACCCATGCATCGGCCACGAGCAACAACAACAAGAACAAAATGTCCCAGCTTCGGCACAAAATGCCGATGCGCTACACAAATTGCAGGCTAACCAAACAAAATAACAAAAACGCAGCAACAACAGCAAAATTGCCATAGTTCGGGTTCGTGTCTTGTGTTTTCTCTCTCTACCATACTGTCTCTCATTTAGCCGAGATTTTCCGCTGCTGCTGCTGCTGCTGGTGCTGCTGCTGCGAAATGCCAACGCAGCTGCGACTTGAGCTTTGACTGATTTCGGGGTTGTGATGTTGGTCCTTTCGCAATCGCTCGTTCAGTCGTCGTTGCGTGTTGTAGGTGGTCTGGTCTGGTCTGGCTTGGACTGGACTGGTCTAAAGTTTAGCAAGTTTTTTGCTCTGCCACTGCCACAACTAGTGCTACTGCTAACTCCAACTGCCGCTGCTGCTGCTGCTACTGCTACTGCATCTTCACCTGCACACATAGCCACGTCGACTCGTCGGGGTCACCAAACAAAAAAAACACAAAAAGAAGTAATATCAACCAAGTAGAAAAAGGAAAAAGAGAAAAAGAGTCGCGTCGCGTTCAGTCTTCGTTTCAGTGTTTAACGCAATGCAATGCAAGCCAGTGACGCGTCGATATCTTTAAATTGGCTTCGTTAGCCAAACAGAGATAAATGTAGTATTGACTAGACTGATCCTGCCGCCATAGGCTTTTATGCCCGTTCCTCTACTCCAGTTTAGTTGGTGTCAAGTGCCCCTTCCCGAGAGTATATGTGTGTCAATTAAAAAGTTTCGTCACAGTGAGTCGCGTGTTTAAACTGTATTAGCAACATCAAATATAAGTATAATTAAACCTTTATCAAAACTAAAACAGAAATTGTTAAATTGATTGCAATTACGCCTCATAATTCTATGGTAAGTTTTCAATAAACTAAAAATTAACATTAATACGTACATATATTGATATTCATCATACATTATAAGCATTTTCTATTTATGTGAGTATTTTTTTTTGTCATCAACGGTGGTTATCGACATGCAAATTGCATTTTAATTAATTACGTTTGCACTTTGGTCTATTTTGGTTATCAGAGAGGAGAGAGCGACATAGAGGGGAGATACAGAGACAGAATAAGTGAGAGCGGGCAGAAGGGAGGACAATCGAATAAGGCAAATCGATTGTCAGATTTGTTTAATGATTTGTAAATTTGATTTAGTTTTTGTGGCTGACATTTGTGGGCTTTTAGTAAACCACATTAACAGTGGCTCAATGATTGGCTTTCATTTTGTGTACTGTGTTGTTTATTCTGTTTGCTTTTCTGATGAAAATTGTGGAGAAAAAAAACCGAAAATGTGGAAAACAAACATCAAAGCAATTTTCTATGAATGAAAAATAAATGTTTTAGTTTGCTTAAATATCAAAAGTTGAAAATTGGAAAACTTTACTTTAAATCTTTTATGAGCTTTGAACAAAAAGTGCTAAGTCGAAAAGACGATAAGAGAAACTAAGTGTTTAATCAGCACTCTTGAGTTTTCCTCGTATACCTGGCCCCCAGGATAAACATTTTGGCAAAGCATTGTGTGACTTGATCTGGGGTTGTCGTAAAACTATTAAATGAAAACTTTGTGGCTTCTCATAAACAATAGAGAACTTTAGTAGAGGACTTTTGCTAGTTGAGACTAAAATATTTTCTCAATGAGTTAATTTTGTTTCCTTGCACTATACGAAGATCGAAGTCTATCTAGAAAATGAACATTTTTCAAGTGTCATCATAATGTTTTGCTTTTATCTAGAAGATTTTTAGTTGGTATGTTTTCTTAGATCATACTATTAGATGTGTTTTTCTTCTCCTATCCTGATAGAAGGTTTTGCCCAATTAATCTGATGCCAAGAATTATGCAGGCATTAAATAAATTCCACAAATCAAGGTAAAAAAAAATAAAGTAATTCCACAATTTGTTTCTTTCTTGGAATTCAGTTCATTCTGCCAATTACTTATCAAAGTTGCCTTATAAACTAAAAGTATCTTTTAATCATGTAAATACCACTATAAATTGCGTAAAATCATATTTATATAGTTAGTATATTTCATTTGAAATTATTTAGCCATTAAAAAACGATTTTACCTCCTCTCAGTTTTATGGACCACTTAAAATATCCTTCCCAAATTTTAAAGCAATTCTCATTCATGTAATTTGTTCAAGCAAAAAATAAAATTACCTTTTCCCTTCTGCTGCTTGCGCAGCTCCATGCGCTTGACTGCACATGAAACAAATTTCATTAGGGCCAATATAAATCAGCTTGGAATAGGTAATAAAAGTGGAAAAGAAAAAAAACACAAGAACGGGAGAAGAGGAGCGAAGTACCAGAGAAAAAGAAACCAAGCCAGGAAAAATTACAATGCATTACGCATACGCCAGGTGTGACAAATGTATGTAAGTGACTGGCGGATGGAATACGAGCAAGAAGAGTGGCTGCTCCTGCTGCTGCTGCTGCTGCATATAAATTGCAAAACATCTTATATGTATGTACGTCTTCTTTAATCAGTTACTTCTTCCCTTCTGCCATTTAATTATAAAAATCAACGACATTAAATATTTGCTCCAAGTAGCTTGGCATTTCTATACTCGGCGTTCGCGTTCTTGTCCTCATTCTGGCTTCTGTACGCTTCTGTCTCTGTCGTCTATTTCTGTGTGTCATTATATAGGAAAATTAGATGTGTGTAAGCCTCAGTCTGACAGCACAAGACATTGTAGATGCTCGACAAACGCGTGTTGAAATGTAAATAAAACAAAAAGCAGCAACAGACACACCAGCAGAGGCAGCTAAAAAAGGAAAGCGGATGGCAAACACAAGAATGTATGTAAAATAATAAAAACCGACATTTACGACATAACATGGCAGCATATTACACGGTGCAGAATGGCAGGGCGGGGGCCATGGGTAGAGGTAGATAGACGGGTGGAGGGGGGTGCGGTGGAACTCTAAAACTGCCTGCCCAACACAGAGCTGAGTTGAGTTGAATTTGAGCTTGTGGAGCAACTGAAATTGGGGTGCAGACAACATTGCGTATACGCAATACAATGTTTCCTCGCACTGATTGTTCTTTGCCTCCATCTTCTCACTTCCAAACGCTATTTTTCTCCCATTCTCTCTCTCTCTCTGTTTCTGTGTGTCTCTGACTGCTTTCCTGTTGCCATGCAAATGTATACAAAGTAATTATATGCTCATGTGTGTGCGAGTCTATCTCTGTGTTTGTACTAGTGAAATAATGCCTAAGCCCTTAGACAGAGACACACACAGCCATGCTGGCTGCCAGGCAACAAAATGCCATTTTAAAACGCTTCACCGAGAGAGAGAGAAAAGCTGAAAAATGAAATGAAAATCTTACAAGTAAAAGTATATGAAAAGACTTTGTTTAAATCTGACAAAAGCAAGCATCATTGTACGAAGACTTGCATAAAACAGTGTTTGAAACATTTTAATAAAGCCGACATTTTAAAAATATGTAAGTAAAACCGAACAACAATTTAAATTGTCTCCAAATAATGCAATTTCCAAAGTGAAAAAATTTTGCGAAAATTTAAAACCATTAAACTTGCAACTTTTACCACTCTTCCACAAAATTTGAGTTCTGATGAGAGATCCAAAGAATTGCCAAATCTTCTCGGATAAGAATGCAATGGGAACAGTTTTGAAAGTATTGATAAATTCTTCTCTGGCTTCGGCGATCACATAGTACACAAAATTTGACTAACAACTGGAAGTAAAATATTTAATTTTAACATTTTATTTGAGAGTTTGCTAATCCCGAAAATGGGTTGAGAATTATTTATAAAAATGCAATTGTTTCCGAAATCGAAAAATATTAATAGGAAATCAAAGACAACACATTCGATATCCAATATCATTTTAAATAACCAGTAATCAGCACTTCACAAAATGAGTTCGATTATTGCTTCGATTATACAGTAAAATTTTGTTAGATTCATAATCTACAGATTCAGTATACACACTTTGATTCACTTTTAAGCAAGATTTGTTATTTGTTTCAAGTCGTATTCATTTATTTGAACAACAGCAAAGCTTAAATGATTTGGGTTTTAATTGATTGACAGAATTCTCTGCAAATGAGGTATACTGGCATCCTTATGACAGTTTAACAAGCAGCAACAATGTATCTTATTAGCACAGAACAGCTTTGTAAATATGTTGCCATCCCCATACACCCTCAGACACACCCAGTAAATTGCTCTGGGTATGTGTGTGTGTGTGTGTGTGTGCGTGTGCGGCTGCTGTCTGTGCTGGCAAAATATTCAAAGCATTGTTTGGTTGTAATTTTGGGGATACTTTTCAACAACAACAACAAGAACAAGAACAACAAGAGCAACCATCAGGAGATGGCAAACAGCAGGGCAAAAGTTTCGTTAGCAGGGCATACGCCATGAATTTTCATTTAATTAGGGCGCGTTACACCCCTCCCCCATAGCCAGTAACACCGCCACCCCCGGCATTCTCCCCCGCCCCACTCAGACTCTCATCCTTTTGATGGTTAGACAAATTTGTAAAGGAAAAAAGGAAAGTATAATGAAAACCTTGTTCTGGTTTATTGTTTGCTTGGGCTTGGGCAAATGAAAAAAAGGAGCAAAAGGAGATGCCAACACTTTCAAATGATTTCATTTTGCGTAAAAACCGCACACACACACACACACACACACATACACACATACACACACTGAGTAAGACAGTTGGGAATGGAAGAAATTGACCAATTTGCGGCTTTTCTTTTTTTTGTCCCTTTGTCCTGCCAAACACTTGAGTTCGACCACATCCCGGACGACAGTAAGACAGGACGACAAATAGACAGACAGACCGACATTGAAATCAATTAATTTTAAATTGTTTGAACCTCAAACCAAAACTGAAACTCAAACTCAAACTTCTATTGCCATCTTCTACTTGATAATGAGCGTTCAATTGGCCAAAAGGTGAAAGAAGCTACAAAAAAAAAAATAAAAAAGGGAAAAAGAAAATTGTGTTGGGGTTTAGGGTTAATTGAACTTGCAGCACCAACAAAAGAAAGGGTCATAAAAATAGCCCAAAAAGAGGAAAATTGTCTGAGTTTTCCTCCTGCCAATTCTTTACCTTTTTTTCCGGCCAAAGAGACCAATTTGCACACATTAGTGAGAAAATAGGAAAACGGTCAGACCTGTTTTACTTTCCTTAACTATATGTACATATAGATATTGGGTTTTCATGGAAAATAAAAGAATTTCCAAGTGGCCTTGTGTTGTCTTGTCGGCAGTGCATAAATAAATTTCCACACAAAAACAATTTCACTTGGGGTAGTAGTCGAAAGAAAAGTTGCCTTTTGTTTTTCTCTCGCTAAGCCCATCAACTAAAATAACTAACTAACTGAAGCGGCCAAACTGTGGCATGGCCAAGAGGGGGGCCAACGAAGGAGGCAGCAGCAGCTGGGAAAATCCTTTTATGTTATCAACGCTTATGTAGAAAGCAATTATTTGCTACTTTTGGTTCGCTTGCGTAAATTAAAGCTGGGTATTATGGGCAAAGAAACGGAGAGGCAAAGCGAGTGTGCGGCAGATTAGGACTTGCCTCCCCTATAATGTATGTTAATACACACACACACACTCACACTCAGAAGCCCATCCTCTAGCTCCCCATAATGTCTTTATATACATATAACATACTTACATATACACTTATATATTTTTGGGTATATGAAGTTGTCTACCCTCAAACCACAAGACTATAAAATTAAACTAGTGCATAATTAAACACTCGCAATTAGGCGTAATTTACTCTCTGGGCAAATATGTATGGGTAACTGTGTGTGTGTGTGTGTGTGTGTGTATTTTACCCTTACCCTTTTATTTATGCCACATTAGTTTTTAATTAAAAAATTCTGACTTGCCATTTTGTTTTACTCTGAAATCTCCGAGGAGACATCATCAACTTTGGCATCAGATGATTTTCAAGGCTCAAGCTCCAATGATGCTGCAAAATGATGGCCAAGAAGATGGACAAAAACTGAAGTGAAAGAAACTGAATGCGAAAACTTTCCACTTATACATGCCATTAAGATAAAAACAAACAGAAATAAATAAGCACAACACAAGACGAAATGAAGAGAAATAGAGAACGAGAGGATAGCTATAAAAATGATAAGACAAAACAAAAAGCAAGCAAAGTAAAGCTGCATAATCAGTATAAAAGAAAAGCCAAAGTCAAGCTAGAGCAGACCATCACCAAGACATAGAGCGAAAAAGGGGAGAAGAAAATTCATTGTAAACAATTCCAACTTGTAATAATTAATCCAACAGATTTACAAACACACACACACACACAACCACCCCCTTACCCACACTGACTAAAAACATAGACAGACATTACTCAAAGAAAAACTTTATGCAGAAGAGATGAAGGGAGGGGAGGGGTGGGGAAGGGAAGCAAAAGTTTTCCATGCTTTTTGTTGTTTCTAGTTTTAGCATTCTTAAGAGCCTTAACCGCGTATCCTTGCAGCAGTCGTTCTTGCTGCTGCTGCTTCTGTTGCTGCATCTTCTTCTAATTGTACTTAGTATGCGGACTCCATTTGCTCTATTGAGTGAGTGAGTGACTGACTGACTGACAGAATGACTAACCGATTTGTTGGAGGCATTTTGCGCATTGCCAAGTCAAATATTTATGCAACTTGAGCTGCGGGAAAATGCAAAGTAAATTACAAGTAAATTAATTAATGCAAACAAATTTAAATCCACAAAAAAGCTAAATGTAAGCCGATTTACCTCAGGAAGAGAAAGAGAGTTAAAAGAAAATGGAAAGCAAAGATGTATATAGAGAGTGAGAAGGGTTTGAGAGAATTTCATTGAATTCTAGGTGAAATTCATGCCTTAATTGACAGCTGACAAGTTAATTATGGCTAATTGCTAAATCTAATTAATGCTAATGACCTGAAAATTTTCCCCACATTCTATATATACATAGATCAATCAATATGTTTTATAAATAAATGACAAAAGTTGGGGTTCGTTATATTGAACCATGAGTTTATGTAGGCCTTTTCTTTTGAGCTTGCTAAAGTTCGGTATCTTCATTTTCATAAGGGTTTCAAATGAAACAATTTGTAAGCAATTTCTATTTAATTAAAGAAGCAATACTTGAATGGCATATAAAATTCAGCTAAGCTTAATTGCAATACTGCAATCAATAGAATGTTTTAGAAATTAGACTACTTAAGATGCAGTTGAATTCTTTACCTTCATTTCGAATCATATATAAAATGATCTCTCAAAAAAAACATCTTAAATTTTTGCGATTGAGAAATACTCTGCGAAAACCTATTCGCCATTTACGATTTATTTCAAAATGAAGTGAAATTTATATTTAATATTTTACTGGGCAATCGGTAACAGATAGAGTTAAAGATAAAATTTGATAAAATAGATTCTGTTGGTATTTTATAGTATTAATTCAAAGTACTCCATAATAGTAGCTGAGAGTTTTCTTTTACGAAACTACGATCAAAGTTAAATTGTAATGACTAAAAGAATGTTCTCTGGAAGGTTAAATTAAAAAGAAATATCTCTGGCAGGTTTTTAATAATGGAAAACCTTTTTCATGGAAAACTTTTTGCTTTGTTCTGTTTACCACGCAATGAATCAAAATATTCTGTCAAAAGTTGAGCCGCTTTAGGCCATTCTTGTATATGAAAATTCCTAAGCAGATTAACAAATCAAATTAAATCACAACTATAAATATATGCGAATTGGATTTGATTAATGGTCGCAACTATGCAGCAAATATATGTATATATATTAAAGATGCTGTGCTGAATCAGAAAAGCGAAACATAAAAAAGGGACCATGAGCATGGGCAATCATTTGAAAAGCCATTTGTAAATAACATAACCGAAAAGCATTAAAAGCTAAGCCCATTTGAGCCAGCAACCGGCAACGGAACACGTTTTGGCCAGGGCACAGAGCCTTAGGAAATCCATAGCCATATTTTTTGGGCGGTTTTCCATTTTATTTTTCTCTTTTTTCACCCCAATCTCTCTCTCTCTTACTCTTCCCTGGTTTTTGCATATTTATGTGATTTATGGTAAAAAGTGTTTTGGCCGCAACCCTGGAAATTGAACTTCAATGTGGAAGGCAAAATATGTTTTGGCCTAGAGCGACAGTTTCGCTTGGGTAAAGAGAATGTCGGAAAATTAGGTACACCCACCTGACGGAAAAACGAAGAAGCAAATGCAGAGACAGAGTCGAAAAGGTGAAGAAGTAGACGATAGGAAAATCCTGCCTACCTGCCACCTGCTGGGTTTGCCTTCACGTTTCTGCCATATTGATTCCGCGGGGCGTCTGTTTGATTATTAGCCTGGCTGCCTTGCGGTTATAAATTCAACTTGGCAACACACACAGACACACACATTTACAATTTTTGGGTCTTTTTTTCCACCCGCTGGGGTTTTTTTTTCTCTCCCTTGGGTGTGTTCCATATTGGACAGCAACAAATCCTCTTTTAGGACTTGCCATTATCCTGTTTCTGTGTCTCTCACTTTCTCTGTCCGTGCCCTTTGTTGCTGTGTTGCCTTTTAAATGTTTATGCCAATATTTACATTTCTGAGGTTTGGCCCAATGATAAAATATTTGATTTTAACACGAGAATCCAGCACGAGCAACTGACAGCCCAGACAGAACCTTTAAATAAAATGCCAACGACCCTCGACAAAAGTATCGCGAAAAAGGGACTGATGGGAGATACGAGAGCAGCAGAAAGCCACCAGGGCCAATCGTGATAAGCAAACACTTGATAGATGGCGCTAATGGCTCCTTATTTATTTCCTCTCCACTGCCCCTCCCCCCTTGGATCCTGCAAGCAACTGATTGGAAAACTCGTTGCTCCTCTTGTGGTGTTGTGTGTGGTGTGCATTTTAATTGAAAATCGTTAAGGGCGGGCCAATATCAATTTTAAAAGTGAGTTGTTAAAGGATTTTCTCTCGATTTTTCGGTAAGGCTTTATAGTACAAGCTCAGTGCTTTGAGTGTGAAAATTGTTTGGATGAAAAACAAGGGAAAAAACGATTGGCACATATTGATATTGGAATATTCCTATTAAATATTCATATATATTCATACCACGCAGATAAAAGATGAGTTCGCCTACACGAAAAACAACAACAACAAAATGTTCAACTTTTATTTTTGAAAGAACAATTTTAGAAATTTTTCTCATTGATTTTTGCTAAGAAAAATATTTGGCAACTAGATTGGCAAAGACTTGCATGAGATTTATTTCTAAAAGATTTCTATCCCCATCTAGAATTTATCACCAATTATTCAAGGTGAAATTTAGCTTTAGAATTTCTAATTTGAAAAGAAAATAAATAGTAAGTCACTTTGGGAAATGGGAAATAGATTGGCCATCGATCAGGCTCTATAGAATAATTATTCTGAGTTTTATAACGCTTTGCAATAATTCGTATGTAAAAAATGTTTTCAACTTGTTAAGTTGTAAAATATTGTGCAATTAAAATTTCAATTTTTATTTTTATATAAATGAAAATGCCATCAGGCATTACATGTATGTATTTTGTATGGATATCTTCATAGGATGTGTGTGAATGACTGACTGTCAGTTCCCCTCATTCCATGCCTTCTCCTTGCCAACGCTTCAGCTGTCAGTCAAGCGTTCAACGCGACACAGCGCGAGATTCATAATTGTTGCAGTTTGCCGTATACAATCCCCCCCACCCCATCCCACCTTCTTCCCTTCGCATTTCATCACATTCCAACTCAACATTTCATTTCCATTCTTATTCTCATTCCCATGATCATCATCATAACTTTAATACATTGTAATTATGTCAGCGACGAAGAGACTACGACTGCCTGGCCATAAGGTTGGTTTATGTGTGTTACGTATACGCAATGTATACGACTTTTTTTTGTAATATTTTTTTTTTTTATTTTGTCTCTTTGTCACAATCTGTGCCAGCAGCTCTCTCCCTGTCTCTGTCTCTGTTTCTTTCCCGTTCTCGTCGCTGGCTCACTTAACGGCTTAATATATTGTTCCGGCAGCTGGCATGGCATAATATCCACACAATGCACTCACATGACTGCACATGGCATATAGCATACATGCTCTATATATATGTACCTCCATATATATTTATATATATGTATATGTATAGATAGATAGATACTGCATGCCAAGGAAAGACAGCAAAATGTGAAAAACCAATTCAATGCAGAACTGCGATGGGGACACACTCAAAATTTATGTCTATGTATGCGTATCTGGCGAATGAGCGAGTGCATGTGACTATTCTGTAATTTAATTACAAACTTTGCGCCATTAATTTCCAACTTTAGGCTAACTATTGAGCACAGATGCCGCACCGTTAGTGCCGCATAGAGGTCGAGACTTTTACGTGTTTATGTTGGTCCAAAGACCACACCCATCCTACACCACTGCACATGCTGTCAGAAGCAGTTGCAGCACTCCGACTACAATTTATGTGCATCCTCTTCTTCACTTTATGTGTTAGAGCAAAACATATTGAAAAGCAAAACGGTCGCTATGGTTTTATTTTTTAATTTCCTTTTCACATTTTTTTTTCATATATTTCGCGCTGCTCTTCTGCTCTTTGTCAGAGAGTAACGCTTGCAACTTTGGTAATTAAATAGAGTGGACCAGTAGTGCATAGAGGTTGTGTGTGTGTGTGTGTGTGTGTGTGCTTAAGAATTTATTGTCGTAATTATGCTGATGAAGAACTTCACTGGAATTTGTTCCACACATTTCATAATATAATGCTCAAAAAACCAAAGACAAAGTTAATTTATTATATTATGATTTTTAGCGAAAAACTGGAAACATTTTTTAGCGACATTAATTATTCGAAAAAAAAAACAAAAAGCTTTCGGAAGCTTCTAACAGTACTTTTTATTTACATTTAATTGTAACATGTGTTTGTTTTTTTTTTTTTTGAACGTGAAGGTTTCACATTGTGTTTTCTTGTAGAAATCAAAATAAATATATGTAACCGATCCATCTCAAAATTTGTAATGTAAAAGGTATGCTTATTTACCATTATTTTATGTAGTATTTTATAATTTAAAATTTATTTTTGTTTTTCACTGAGAGCTCAAAAAACCTTCACCTTTAGAGGGTTGTTAGTAGATTAAAGAAGCTAACAACAGTCAAGAAATTACAATATCAGCACAAACGATCTTTACGATAGTAATATATAAAATATTGATCTTTCGTTTGTTGTAATTCAAAACATCTTAGAATCTAATCTACGAATTTTTATTGGAAACAATCTCGCTGTAATGATCGTTGTAGTACACATTTCAAATATCTAAACTTCAAATTTCATTAATCACTAAGTCGTAAACAGCAACTCACTTTATTTATTAAAACATTTTTTTGCACACGATCGATGAGAGTATCTGTGCAGCAAATGACTTCACCTTGGACTCTTTTATTAAGATGATTTCTAAGCCTAACTTGATTTTAATTAAGACAGAGTGCAAGTGACTTTGCCTCTTCTAGTTTCATTATGCGTTTTGCTATGTAGAAGTCCTCTCGAAATTTGTATTTCAGAATTTCCAAATATACGACTTGACATTCACCGGTAAGAAGTTATATATTTACATTTGCCAAAATGAAGCAACTGAGTTATTAAATCAAACTATAAGTTTATAGTTATATAAATGAAACTTTTCGCACACAATTTGTTACGGTAGCTTAAGCAGAATTTGCCAAAGAACTAAAGTTGCTGCTCAAAGAACAACTTTCGAGGAGCTAATCAAGTTGGCTAGTCAGAAAAGTCTTGGCAACAACAGCAACTTGACACATTAACCAAAAGAAAGGCTTCACGTGGAAGTTTGCCTCCTTAAGTTGATGATATTGCACGTCAAGTGAATGGATGGATGGAAACGGAGTGGAGGTGGAGGGGGGTGGTAAAACATCTGTTTCAAGTGAAATGGGAGCGGCGAGAGAGAGTAATGGAAATTTCTTTTTGCGTTTCTCTATTTTTTCCTTCATGAGTTTTCCCAGAGTGTTTTATGGTGTATGTCTGTGTGTGTTCGACACCTTCGACATAGAAAATGATGTGTCGAAAATGTGTCTGATCCCGAGTAGCAGTAGCTAAAAACCCCTGACGACGACAACGATGACGGCGACGACATTGAGAAGATGATGCTGCGCGTCTAAGGTTAAGTTGACTAGCCCCACTTGCCCCGAACCGAACCGCACCGACCCGACCAGCTGGCAAGGATTGGCTAAGAAAAATGAAAGGATGAGTTGATTTATTACAAGCTTCGAGGCCGGATGAGGAAGTGGATGCCAATGAGAAACAAGGATAAGCCGCCAACTTGGTCCGGGTATAACAAGGCAAATGCAATTGGCAGGCATTATAGCCAGATCAGACTGGAGACTTCATCAAGCTGAGTGCCTTGAATTGCACTTTTAATGAAATTTTCCTCTGCAGACATAAATCAGCTAAAGCAAAAAAAAAAACAACAGAAGCGAAAAACGCAAAGAACGCAAATGTTGAACTCTAAAATGTACATAATAAGCGTGAGCCAAAAATTGAAGGGTAGAAAGTAGGAAAAAAAAAAAACTAAGTGATGCGAAAAAAAAAGAGAGAACGCCAACACTAAAGTAAAGGTAAGAAAAAGATAAAGTAAACCTGAGACTCCATTAATATTGTGCGCTCAGGTGAGGATGCTCTCGAGTCTCCGAGTTGATAAGATGAAAATGCAGTCCCAGTGGCAGCTTTTCAGCGCTTGGCTTGGCATTTAGTTGAGTTTCAGAGTTTTGAGGCAGAGGCTGAGGCTAAGTTGATGTTGCATATTTTAAGCTCGGCGTTCTTCCATCTCTCTTCTTTTTTTCTGCTGAATGTCGCTTTAGGATGACATTCGTTGGCTTTCACATTTTTTTTTTTTTCTCCCCTACTTATTCTTTATGCCATAAAATATGAAAAATGATACCAAAAACGTTGCAGTTAATGCAGCGAAAAATGGTAAAGGAAGTAAATGGATTTTAACAGGTCTTAAGTGATATAATTATGAACATTTACTTAAGCCTCTGAGTTAGTTGCATGAGTTAACTTTAGTCAGCATTCACTTAGCGAATGAATGCAAAAGTCATCTGATATGCAAATGGAAGAATTATTTCATATTCACCTGAAACACTTAAATTTTATTATTCTTTTGCTGTGAATGATTCAATCTAGTTGGGTTTACATGCGTTTTCCAAACTTCTCTTAATTAATTTCATGTTGGATTAATCTCTTTGCCCATCATAACTTCGTTTTGCTCATTTTGAAATAATTTAGTAATACGAATTTCCATTTGTCGCACACAACTTTGATTTGCCCTTTGGCTTGTAAATGTTTAGCATTTGCATATTACATTAGCAAAATTTACTTAGCAACAATTGGAACTATAATATTGGCATTAAACTCAAATTTACATCCCAGACAAAAGTCATTTGCATGACCAACTTCATTTTCGTTAGCCGCAAAATTTTCATTTTAGATAAACCATAAACAACATATACATATATGCCAAATAAGCTTATATACATGGCATATAAATTTATATATTTGTAGACACTCATTAGATGCATGTATTTTGCATAATCTTTTAATGAATGGAACAGAACATGTTGAAGGATGCAGCAGGATAATTAGGAAATATAAAAAACGCTATTGTAAATTGATTTCAAAAGGGCGCATCAGGATATTTATTAATTAGTCTAGTGACTGAGTGTGCTTCACATAGATTAAAGCTATGCTTTGTGTAAGACGAACTCTAATAGGATTAGAGAAAGTCAGAGACAGAGACAGAGAGAGAGGAGGAGAGGGAGATGGTTATATGAACATATGCTGTTTGCAAAATCAATCAGCAAGTGGATGGCTGATGATACTCCTGCAATTTTTATAAATCCACACAGACTTCTCCATATCTCTAGCCTCAGCCTGATGCATTTTGAATGCCTGTCAACTTGTCTGTCCCTGAATCCCCCAAACCCCCGACTCCCTGACCGACCATGACCCTGCCCCCTTCCACTAGCTCTGGTCTGAGTCCTGCTGCTGCTGCTACTCGTTTATTTAACACTGATTGCCAATGCACACAGAGATTTTGGCAACATTCTAGTTTTACTTTTTGGCCCCCCCGAAGTCACAGAGTTCACAGAGAGTTGCAGTTGGTAGAAGCGTCTCGAACAAGAGTTTTGTGGATTGCTAAGTAAACTCTGAACTCGACTCTTGTTGAAACTGATGTCGTCGTCTCCTCCTCTACTTTTGGGGGAAAATATTATGTTTAAGCTCTTCAGATCTGTCATTGGCGAGCAGCCTTAAAAGAGCTTAAATTTATTGGATTTCCAAATTGAAATTGACATTGCAACTTGCTTAATTAATTCTGCACGTCACGAGAATAATAATAATAAAAAAACCCAAACTAGGGCAACATAATAATAAATTTCCTTGACCATCAAAAGAATAATGCATACAAAAATATTAATTAAAATTTCACAATTATATCATAATTTATAGAGCAGGTGCAAAATAAATTGCATCAACAGAAAAAACACTATATATGTGTTAAACAACAAATTAACAACAATAAGAATGTGAATATAAATTTCAAACTGATTTCATGTGTCATGAGCAGGAAACGGAAAAAAAGGCATAATTTATGACCCACCGTTTTGCCCACTCTCATAGTTTCACATCATTTAAGTGAAAATTCTACACATGTCCACTTGCGTTTAAATTGCGAAACCCTTTCATGAAAAAAAAAAACAGACAAGGTAAAATCCACTTTTCAATCAACTTGAGATGGGTTCCCTACTCTTCGTGTAAATTAGAAGACCTCGTCGCAAAGTAAATTCATCAATTTAATAAGGGTCAACTCCTGGTTGAGTGTGTGATCAAGAGGACATAAGATTTACCCTTATTTTAGGCATCAGTAAATTTGTCCTCAATATACATTAAATAAATTGTTTTGGGAATACGGACGGACGGAGTGGTCAACACTGTTGAAAAATTAAAAAGTTCTTTCTGATCGAAAAAAAAGAAATTCATTTAAATATTTGAATAAACTTAAACTCAAGAATCTCTTGAAGGCCTCATTTATTCGCTTTGAAGAGGCTTTAAATTTCAACATCAACATCTCTAAATTGAGCTTCTTTCCATTTCAAGTGGTTTCATATGCTTTCAACGCTCTCTCCTTCAACTGGATAGATAATCAAACCACAATCTACTTGAAATTACTCTGCTGATGCTGATGGGTATGCTTATATCCTGCCAGGGCACTCTCCAAATCAAAGTGGAAAAACTGTTTGCCTTTTTCCACTTGCTATCTCTCTCTCTCTAGTTGTTTCTCTCATTCTCAACGTCAGGCCAATTATTATGCAAATAACCAAACTGCTTTCTCCAATCCCTTAAAATGTAGACATACATAAGAGCAAAAAATTTGAAATAGCAGGAAAAAGCATGAAATGAAAGGAGAGGGCTACACTAAATCAATATGCTAGAGTATGAGGTGGGTCGCTCTTAGTCCTGGTCCTGGTTCTGGTCCAGGTAGACAAACCAGAGGTCCTGGGCCACAAATCAACATTTGACTTTTGCATAAATTGCAAGAAGCAACAAAATTGCTGAAAAGAAGAAAAGTAATTTTCTCGCTTTCGTTTCCAGCTGCAGCTGACGGCCCCCACCACCCACCCCCACCAATTCCTCCCATGCCCCATGTTTATGATGGGGAGGGGGGTGAATGTGCGGTCACTGGAGATGCTTTTTCTATTGCAGCGAGTTGCCGATGGTCCTGCTCCTGCGGCTGTGACTGCTCCTCCTGCTTGTTTTCCTGTGTTGTTGGTTGGTCGGATGGTTCGTTGGCTGGTTGTTGATGCCTTTGGGGACTGGGACTGGGACTGGGATTGCAT
The DNA here is from genome assembly GCA_018150745.1 of Drosophila sucinea. Classification (NCBI taxonomy): domain Eukaryota; kingdom Metazoa; phylum Arthropoda; class Insecta; order Diptera; family Drosophilidae; genus Drosophila; species Drosophila sucinea. The sequence continues at coordinate 202,380 of JAECWP010000159.1, read as the reverse complement.
CTTCTGTGGTTACCTGCACATTTTGTTGTTTACTCATTTCCGTTCCCTCTCTTCCAAACCCATCATCCAACACTCATGTTAATAAGATGGCAATGAGCATGCTGGGTGTGGTCATTTTTTGTAGACACCAGAAGTCAGATAGATTGCCTTTTCTACGTGCACTTCGATTTGCATTTCATTCCAAAGTTGATTGCTACAAAAATATATTCTAGCATACTTTAAGGCGTCCTCACTTGCACCTACAAGTTTAATCTGTGTCAAAAAGCCGTTGCAAATCGAGCTAAGCTCGTCTATGAGTGAAAGCGCGAATAGACCAACAAACGACAAAAAGAAACAGAAAAAACAAAACAAACGAGAACAAACAAAAACAGGAAATGGACGTTGTGTGCTCAAGTTTGTTTCCGGCTGCGATTCTTTTGACATTCAATGCGTTGAAGCACGACCAAATGCAAACGCATCGTGTGTGTGTGAGTGTGTCGATGTGTGTGCGACTCTAGAGTCTGGCTCCTGTAACTGTAAATGCAAATTTGTTCAAAGTTTATTGAGTGCACGTGACAGCAAACAAACACACACACACACATACACAAAGGAAGCAGAAGAGAAGGAAAAAATGGCAAACTTTCTTGTGGACATGGCCCAGACTGGCTACCATTTTTTTTCTTCCTTATGGCCAATGCCATTTTTATAGTTTTGCCATTTCAAGGAGCATGTAGATTTTGCTACCTTAAAAAAAGGTCACATCAAAACTTTGAATTGCAAATTTTATACAACTAACTGAAGAAAAAAATTTATAAAATTTTCTAAGTTCACCATTTTCCATGTTAAAAAAAATTAGTTCTCATTTCCATTTTTTTGTGACGTTTTTCTCAACAAGGAGAGAACATTACCATTTGACATATCGGGAAAGGAAACTAAAGAACGTTATGAACGAATATTGATTGCTCTTTATAACAATTTATAACATTTTGTTTCGAATTCAGGTTTTTAATGGATATAGATTGCCATCAGAGCTAGATTCTGAAGAGTATATACTTAGAAGAATCGTTATAACTAGACCTCTTTTATTAGTCTTACGACTCAATCCCAATTAAATATTATTAAATATTAAAATATATAGTTTAAGAAAGAATTTTCCATTGCCAAATAAAAGTCAACAAATATCAATAATAAATACCAAACAAAAAGTTTAAAATTTCGGATGCAACAAAAACGAGAAATAATTTAACTTCTCTTAATATTATATACTCTTTCGACAAACTTTTGCATATTTATTAAAAATACAAATTATTATTCATTCATTTGGACTTTGAAAAGTAACTTCTATTCCCAGTTTTGAGCAAATCCAAATTCAATCAGCCCAATTTCTTCTCCACTCGTAACTACCCATAACATTTCAACCAATCAACGACCAACAAATATATGTAAAAAAAAAAAAGGCAAACTTTCCATTACATTAAACGAAACTTTCCATGGCCCAAAAATTGAATATAAAACTTTTATGTATCAACTTGACTAGAAAACGAATAGAAGAGGAGAAAAATGGGGGAAATGGGGGAAACTAAGTACTATAACTAAATTTAACAACCGAAATATTTTTGCATCATTGCAGACATTTTGCCACAAACTACAAACTGGACAGCAGTGGAGACGAGCAGTGGAAAAGCAAAGTAAATCCAACCCAACCCAAAAACCAAACCTATCCCTGAAAATCAATAAAATGGTAAGTACTTGGCCAGGCATTTTCTTGAACTTATTGCAAATGCTTTTATAAATTTTATGACTCAATACTTCTATTGTCGAACCACGACGATGTCGACAACGACAACGACATTTAACCTATACAGACTTTTACTTCCCTTTTTTTTCGTATTGCTTAACCACCTACCCCTCACTTGCTTGTTTTCTATGCAATTTTATGCAGTCAACGCATCCTTTCGAATCTAACCAACTATAATTTTAAAGCCAGAATATCCTTGCTTAGACATGGTCAGAGAGGGTGGCGTCGAGCAAAGTGAATTTGTGGCTCTGGCAACCAAATTGCGCATAACTTGAGCTTGAATTTTCAATTGAAAACCATGCAAACAGCAAAAGCGAACAATAAAAAAAAAAGAAGAGGAAGAAGGAACACGGAATAGAAAGAATGGAAGCAAATAAATGGCAGGAAGCCCGGGCAAAAAACGGAAGAAAGAAATCGAATCGTGCAGGCGGAAAAATTGTAGGGGGCCACCATCAATAACAATGCAATGCCAAATATATGTTACCAATAATTTTATATTTCTCTTACCCAAAAATGAAATTTAATTACCTTTTCCCAGAAAAAGGAAAATACAAATATATATTTTATATATGTACATGTACCTCCGTATGCGTATATATTTCTCCGTTGGTCTATAATTCAATTGAAGCTGCCGCTCGAGAGACGGAAGTCGAAATTTCAATCAGCCCTCGCCCAGAAAAAAGAAACGAGGGAGAAAACGAAAACGAAAATAATCTGCAATAAAAATGTTTCCCTTTAATAAAAATTCAATTTCCTTCAAGCGACACATGTTACAGAGTTAGGAGCAACAGCGACTGTCAGTCCGGATGCAGTTAGGTAAAAAGGAACGCATCATGGAGCAGACAGAACGATGCCTTCTCTCCTCCTTGGGATGTCCACCCACCCATCCATCCATCCATCCATTTCAGCCCCAAGCCTAACCCATACTCCTACCATTCTCATGGAGCCCTGGGCTGGACTTTTACGCGAAGAGAAGTGCGCGCTAGAAATGTCTTTCAATTTATAATGATGATGTTGACATGGTAGTGAGGGGGGGTCAAGGGGAGTGAGGGTTTGCTTCATGGGTGCGGTGTGTGTGTGGGTGTGCTGTCTGTTGCATTCGCAATTCCGCATTAGAGACGTCAAGTATAAGGCACAGTGGTAATAAAGCATTTTGAAAGTACATATATAGGGAAAATGTCTCCATAAATCATGAAAATAAATGATCATACAATCAACCACACAATGCAGAGGTGTGCCAAACCGTTCCAAGGCTACCAATCTCAGCTTATTATGAAATATTTCCCACAATCATCAAAGGAATAATTGGTAATTTCAAAAAATTCGGTTTAAAAAGAAGCAAAGATTTAGACAGACAATTTAAGTTACTAAAAAATAAATGCGAATATTACTAAATAATCCCTAAAATAAAGCCTGTTTGTATTTATATATGAGTAGAAGTCAATAATCTAGCCCTTATACACCCTACTTGGTAAAGCAAATATTAACACCGAGTGAACACTTATCTACATCTGACAAAAGATTTTCCAACATTTCCATTTGATAATCCTTTTTGCTACCAATATGTCTCACTTTAGCTCCACTGTGCAATAAGTATGGTCTCGCATTTTTCCTTTGAGCTTAGCAGACAGTTTTGTTGTGGGTAGCTTGCTTGGGTGGTGGGTGGTTGGGTTGTGTTGGCTACAGACTACGGAAATGCGGCGTACATTTTCCAAGGGACGAGGAGTCAAAGATCGAAGCAGTGAAACTGCATCAGCGAAACGTCCCTGGCAGACACATCGATGATTGCATGGCTTAAAGACCGTACAGGGCCAAGTCCTGTCGCTCCACCTACCCAGCAACCTTCTCTGCATTTCATTTCCTCCTCTCCTTCTTGTACCCCGACAGAAACATCAATTGAAAATGAAGCTCGTCTGTGGCAGACAGTAAAGTTAAAAGGGACGTGGACTTTGGTTCTGGCTTGTTGGGGATCCATGCAGGCTGAGTAAAACTTTGGTCGCCTGGACACATCTGTTGCATTCTCTGATTTTTAAGTATTCAATTTATATGATTTTGCCAGCTGAAATCAGAGAAACATGTCAAAAAATATTCATTTCTTTCGATGAGGCAATTTTTGGCTTATTGAAAATTGAATTTTTTCAAATATGATTGCGATTTGACATATTTTTAGGCAAGAAAATTATGTTTTCGTTACTCAGAATCAATCAATTTAACAAACGATATTTAACATCTCATTTGTAAAATGTTTGCTAATTTTCTTGTAATAAAGCCAAATTAATTTTTCATCTTTAAATTAAATCTTAAAGTTTGTTTTGCGCAATTTCAAATTGTAACATAATATTTGACATTATTTCGAAGAGATTAAATTAGTTAATCGAACAACTTTAATAAATTTTGTGACTATTGCAATTTATCGAAACTAGAATAAGACTATCAAAATTGAAGCCCTGCAGATGTTGGCCTATTAAGTTATCTAGACTTAACAAAATGAATGCATTTTTTTTATTGTCAATAAATTTGATTTCCACACTAAAAGTTTCGTTTTCGCTTATTATTTCTAGCCACAAAGCCATTAATTTTAAATCGCTGATTGAGCAATTTTTTCTTGTTTTTTTCTAGTCATAAATTTATAAAATGGCCGGTTACTTTAGTCCGTTTATTCCCTCAATAGTTAATCTTTTCTTTCTCAGCCTAGTATTTAGAGTTATTTTCTTCTTTTTCCATCGCTCAATCGTTCTCAATTCGTTATCCATTTTGCTGAGACTGCAGATTATCGTCAGAATGTTCAATCTATTGCAGCATCTGTCAAGTTGGACAGCTTAGCCATATGTCGGTTCAATATATCACGTGCCGGTTCACCCCGCCCCTCCTCCCGTTTGCCCCATGGTCAAAGCCACAGGGCCAAAGTAAACAAATAGCGCAATTTTCATTGCTTTATCGCTGAAGCGAAGCCAATCATCCGAATGCCTTAATACGTTTAGGCTGCTCATAATCACGCTCCATCTATGCTTAGGATACATGAGAGCTTTTCGTGGGAGAGAGTGGGAGGCAGTTGGTTCTGGATTCTTATTGTTCTTATCTCATTATTACATTTCTATTTGTTTAGCCAAGAGAAAGAAAGGGAGATGACAATGTTCTATGGCTCTTCACCATCTTCATCTACGCCTTGGCTTATTTATAAGCGCTATTTGTCTTTATGTCTGGCCAACTAATAACTTTGCTGCTCTCTGTTTTCTGCTTTGGCTGCATTTATGGCGGGTCTTAGTCGTTGTCTTATAATGTCATTAGTCGCTGTCCTGGGTATACTTCCTGGTCTTATCAAAACGCAACTTCCGCTACACGAGCCGCACACACACGGTTGGCTTGAGTCCGTCTCTGGCTTGAACTTCCGGCTATTTAGATTGGCATCCTGCTTCAGGTGCTGAGGTGCTTCCTTCCTGTCTCCTCGGCTACTCCTCACCTCCTTCACCTTACCTATTTCACTGGTTTCGCATCGTTGTCATCAAATTCAATTTGCAAAATCATTAACACATTTAGTCAATAAGCTCTGTCTTCCGCTCTCTCTCTCTCCCTGTCTCTCTCTGCCTTTCTGTCGTCTGTATCTCTTGTCAATACTCTTGAGACGTTCGAGCATCATTACAGATTATTATTCATTTTTATGTAATTATCTTCTTAGCAAAAGTGCCAAGGGAGAATGAATGCCACACACAAAAGAGTGCCAAGGACACCATAAAAATGTCTAAAGGGAGCATAGACAACGAGTCTTTGCCTTTGCCTTTGTCTTCGACCAAAATGGAAGAAAAGGTTCCCCAAACTCTGATAACCTGAACCATGTCTACACACATATGCGTGGGCGTGTGTGTCCCATATTAAATTATCTATAACTAGCTAGGGGACAAAAAAAACCATGCCCTGATATCTACTCACTCGCATATATATACTTTAGTAGCCGTGAATTATGGCCGCAACGTGTGAGCCCTCATGATGTAGTTACACTTAACGGCGCCTGAGACGAAGGGACAACAGCGCGATTGTTGCACTCTGGGACAAAGCCAGTGGATACTAAAAGCAAATTTCAATAAATCTAACCAATATGTTCATGAAAGTGAAATAGCAAGACGCAGCTTTTGTTCTTTGATATTTGTTTTTTGATATTTAATCACAGAATAGATTCGATAAACTTCGATGAGCACCATGTCAAAAGTGTTAAGTTTATTTAGTTTTTTAAAGACTTTGACTGAATAAATACTATTTTAAAAGGTGCAACTAGACAGATTAGCTAAAAATATATTCATTTGAGTTGCCAAACGAATCCAGTAAGTTCAATCTGAGGTCAAATAGAATATTTTCAGAAGTAAATTTAAGATTTTTTTGGAATTTGAATACTTAAATATAGATCTTAATTATACTATAGAAATTACATTAAATTTAAGACTTTATATTTTCTACTGTGCAAAAAAAGGCAAAATAATTGTAAGGGGTCCAACCATTTAAGTTTATGTGCACATATACGAATACATATTTGTCCAGTGTGTGTGTATGTGTGTGTAGATTTATATATGTGCCTATGCCTCTTCCCGTATTTGTGTGTGTGTGTGTGTGTGTTAGTTTCATAATGTAACCGGATGTGCCAACACAATGCTCGCACATCCGCTTGCCAGACAACAGAGAGAACAACAGCTGTCACACACACACCCACCAACACACACACAAATACACATACAAATACACTAAAGTTTACACACACACAAACACAAACACATTTAAATGGCATTGCGCTTTTGTTTGCACATCTTGAAGAGGACTCTATATGGATATATCGTCCTTTGTCCTAGTCCAGCAGCCCAGCTGACAGCAGCGGGCGCATTATTAGAAGCACCAGAGCGTATAATAGGGGCATTTCATAACAAGGAGGCGTGAGTCCACACACACACACTCACACACACATGAGTCCTGTCGAGTGACATAATTATTAACTGCATATAAGTAAATATAAAGCAAGCAAACGGCCAGAGATAACAAGGACATTGTGTTCCTCTCTCAATCTCTTTGCCTGTGTGTGTGTGTTTTTTTGTGTATGTGTGTGTGTGTGTGAACAAAGTTGTAGTCAATGTAGCTGGGCCACATTTCGCAGACATGTCACGTGCCAGGCTCATCATTTATGTTTTTAGTCCTTACTTTTAGTTTTACTTACGCCAGCTGACAAAACTTAATTGATTAAAAATAATATTCGCCACACAAAAAGCCATGAACGGACGGATGGGTATGGGGTGGGAGGGAGCGGGGAAGGCTAAGGGAAAACTTGAAATACATGTCCGGAATTTTTATGAGCCTCATAATTATTGATGAAACGTTTTTTTCCTTTGCCTTCCCGGAAAGTTTTTTTTCGCCTTTGCTTTCGTCTTGGTCGTTTCCTTTCTCTTTTCCCTCTGGCCTGATGCTTATCAACAACAATTTTTAATTTACTGCAACATTTTTCTTTATTTTTTTTTGCTTAACTTTCTTTCGGGTTTCCTTCTTTTTTTTGTGGTACTCTGTTGCTAATTATAAACTTTTTTAAGTGGCTTATTGGGACTTGCGGTTGGCCGTGGACACGCCCTGCGGCAAGTCATCAAGTGCTTTTCAAGTTTTCCGCCCCTCTCAAGATGTTGCCATTTTCTTTCACTTTTATTTTTATTTTTTTGCTCGTCTCTCATGGAATTTTTTGTGCTTTAGTTTTGAGCCTCTTTTTGTGGATACAGGAGAGTAGAGAGGGGAAATCATTTATAACTTAAAGAGTAACGGGGTTTTTCTTGCTTTGTGAAATTTCAGGAACCTCACTCTATAGATGTGAAATAGTAATATTTGAACTTCGATTGCACATTTAAACGAAATTTGTATTTTTTCCTTAATTATATGTACTCATGTAATTGAAAATTAAACAAAATATAAAATAATCTAGCCAAAAAAATAATACTTTCCTGTTAGGAATTTTGATTTATTCGTATTGTTAATGGAAGCCTCATGATAAGTTAATTTAATTCAAAAGTAGATGATTCAAAAATATGTCAGGAAAAAGTTTCGAAAGATTTTCTCTCTAAAATGGATTTTTCAGGCGATATAGGAACTCTATAATTTAGAGATCTGATCTGATGAGTTTCCATAACTTTTCTACTCATGTTCATGTAACGTATTTGCATTTATCCATTTCAATGTAAAAATAATTCCATTTTTTTTTAGTTACGTCATTTAAAAAAAATGGACAACCTTCGTTATGGGGAAATACTTCAATGGAAACATTTCCTTTTTTAAGCAGGCATTAAAACTTGATAAATGTTCCTAAGTATATAGAACGTTCCACACTTTTTTCTAGTTTCCCTCTTTGGCTTTTGCCATCAATTTTCTTTGGCCTTTTTCCCTCCTTTTTTTTTGTACTTACTTATGCACCTAGTGGCATATCTTGCCTTGTCTCGTCGTCTTCTTTCCTATGCACACTTTCTGTTACTTTCTGTTGCTTGCCATAAATCAGCATTAAAAGCATAAACACATCCGCCTTTGGCCATTTTTAACAACATGCTCATAAATATAAAATTATACATAAATGCGCAACAAAAATCACATCAGACAAGCAACGACAACGCTCCCTGCTTCCCCCTGCCACCCACAAATCGTGCCACCTCTAACTTTGACCTTGCGACTTGGTGGAGCCATCATAAGCATAGTTGATGGATTGCAATTCGATTTTTAGTAGACATTAAGCTGACTTCCGCTCATTCCTCGAGCATGTGTGTGTGTGTGTGTGTGTGCGTGCCACGCCCACAATCTTAACTGTTTGCTTTTTTACGGTAAAACAAATATGCACATAAAAATTGATGACGCCAACGCCATTGGATACATTTGCACCTATGAAAAATTGGCAGTCTTGGGGTGGTGGGGAGAGGGGTGAAAAGCAGTTCGAAGAGCGGTTAAACATGAAAACAAGCAGCTGTTCCACGGCATGACGTTGCGTCTATAAATTTATGATGACAATGGAACAGAACGAGGATGAAAGTGGATTTAAGGGGGTTGGGCAATCGTAATATGCAACAAGCAGTTGCCATATTTTCGCGTTTATAACAATATGAAACTATATAACGACGAATTGATATCCTATATCTGGTTATTGATTGATGGGTTTGAGTCACGGTTAGCTGTCTCACTTTAGGAATGTTTTCTTTTTATGTGAATATGATAATCATTATTCAGAAACTATTTTTGAAACCATTTTGTGATACGATCTGCTGGAAATCCTTGTTAAAAATCTGTTTTTCAATTATTACAAATACACTGAATTACAAATAAATAGTTTAGATTAAAGATCCATAGCAAGCAGAAGCTGTTAGTTGATCGTTTTGTTAACCAGCTAATATATCTTTCAAAACATCATATCTTATATAATGTAGGATAAAGGACAGACCCCGATAGATGTATCTAAACATTTACTGTTTCTATTTCGTTGTCGAACTCCTTATACCCAAATTCATTTGAAATGATTATGATGGATATGTAGTACGATGTCAGTTCAGATGTTGATGGGGCATTCAATGAATTGGCTGTAGGGTAAGGCATCAATTTTGTTTCATTTTGCCTTTCAATTTTTTTCCCTTCTGAGAAGCTTTCATCAATATTTACTTAAAATATTCCCCGGGACCAATTGCGTCACCGAAAACACAGCAAAATAAACCGAAATGGGGGGTGTTTGGGGGGCTCGGTCGTACGCAAAAGGGAATATAAAACTTTATTCTCTCACAGCTGGTCTCTGGATGTAAATAATTTAATATGGTTTTTTTTTGTTATTTTCCTTCTGCATGCAGCATGATAAAGTGCGTGGCATTGGCCAGATTAATCATATCCAGGACCTTCTAGGGATACCATCAACATACTATATATATATATATGTATGTATGTGTGTGTGTGTGTACGTTCAGTACACCTAGTTGATGCAGCTGCCATTGTTTCTAGCAACTTTTTGTTTTTTGCACATTATCAGCATAAATTCAAATAAGAAAAATTACATGAAAGAAGCTGAAGGAACACAGAAGAGTAGAAAAAAAAAGTGAAGCTGCCTGTCGGTAAAGCTAAATAAATGATGTTATAACAGAGAGCAAAAGGAGGCAGAGACAGACACAGACAAACCTGACAGGACACACACACACACACAACAGGATTCTGCCTCAAGTCCGCCGCCATCGTCTCTACCTCCAAAAATCATATTTTTTCTTATTCTTTTTGCGCCCTAACTTTTGGCAATTTTTCTTTACCAAGTTGACAACAGGCAAAGGCAAAAGCGAAGGCAATGGCAATGGCTGACAGTCCACAAAAGGCTGGTTGGCTGACTGTTGGAAAGGACTAAGCCAGGACACGTATTTCAGGGCAGCAGCTGTCAAGTTTTTTTTTGGTTGTCGGGGAGAAGACAACATGATGAAGCTCATCAACAGCTCAGCGGCAACAACAAGATAAAAGGCAAAGGCAAGCATAAAAATTTCAACGGTCTTAGGCAAATGGAGCTACAAAAATTGAAGGTTGGGCGCAACGAGGCACAAGACTCAAATCCTGAGGCGTGATTGATTAATATTATTCCCGGCTAATCTAACTTAAATGGGCGCACACACTCGCACCCGCACACACACACACACACACACACACACGTATATAGATATATAACTTATTCAGCAAGTTTTCTCTGACTGAGTGAATGAGTGTGCGTGAGTACGTCTCGTTGACGACGCTTCATACATAATAAACACGTGGGAGCGTGTTAAGTGCACAACAACAACAACAAAAAAAAAACCATCCGCTGATGTTAACATTTGCTATAAAATATATACAATATACGATACATATCGTAAATATGTATTCCTAAATATTTCATCTTATGCTTTAAGCAAAGATGCGAACAAGAGTAACTTTTAATACAATTTGCCAAAGTTATATGGTGACATTTGCTTAGAAAGGAAACTAACAACCAGATGAAAAAAAATAAGAAAACATATTTACCTTGCTTCACACTAAAGCTGAGATTCGAACGAACAAAGCAATTCCAAGAACCAAATTAGTTAGCCATAAAAATGTTATGATTTGTATCTTTAAGAGAAATGCCAGTACCAAAGCACTTTGTCGGGAAGAACTTTACATTCATGATATTACGATATTTGTCATCTGTGTGCCTAAATGTGTATATAAACTCTTTTGTACATTGAATGAGAATTTACACAATTTGACAGCTGTTTTCAAAAATATAGAAGCGCATCACCTTGCGACATTTATATTCATTTTTCGACATGGTAAACATTAAAAATTAAATTTTTTTCAAATATTTCAAGGATTAGGATACAAAGAAGAGATTAGTTGTTAGATTCCTTTTGGTTTTTCTTTTTTATGACTTTTTTGTGTGTCGCCCAAAAAGGAAAGTACTTTTTTAATTTAATCTCCTTGGTTATAGAATTAAAATACAATAAACCAGAAGGCCGGGCTAACTTCGGCCATGCCGAAGTTTGTATACCCTTGCAAGCTCTTGTGTTACTAGATCCCTAAAAAGATTTATCTAAATGTAAAGACCCTGGTGTCCGTTTTTACACGCCATAGCACGGCACGCATACATATGCATGGATGTAGACATGCAGCATGCAATTTTTTCATGTTTGTATGACAGCTATATGATATAGTCATCCGATTTTAATAAAATTTACCAAATATATAACTTTATATATGAGAATGTTATTTACCAAGTTTGACGATGATCGCTTAAGAAACAAAAAAGTTTCTAGAAGAAAAACTATTTTTGGTCCGATCGCTCATATGGGAGCTATATGATATAGTAATCCGATATTGATCAAATTTGGCATGGATGTTTGGATGTATAATAAACTGCCAAATGTTAAGTTTTATGATAATTGGGTGAAAAAGAAAGAAGTTATTGATCTAAAACTCATTTTTCGACCGATGGTTCCTATGGGAGCTATATGATATAGTCGTCCGATTGGGATGAATCCGAGATATACAATGCCTGCAGTATATACAAGACTTCGTGCAAAATTGCAGCTCTGTAGCTTTAGCGGTTTAGGAGGAGAAGCTGTTGATCCAGACAGACAGACAGACGGACAAACGGATTTGAACTCGCCTTGTCATGCTGATCAAGAATATATATACTTTATATGGTCGGAGATGCTTCCTTCTATGCGTTGCACACTTCTGACCAAAATTAATATACCCTTTTTGCAAGGGTATAAATATGACACTAGAATTCGGGCCACAAAAATGCATTCAATCTATCAAAAATATAAAGTTTACAATATTCAATCTAATATTAAGGTTATTCCATCAGTTATGGTCAAATCTACTTAAATCAACTTTATTAGAAAAGAGTGAAATAAATCAACATAGATTTTAGAAATTTCTGCATTTACCTAAATTGAATGTATGGAAGAATTACCCGACATTTTATAACGAATATTAAAAAATTACCATTCTTGGTTCATTTGTGGGACATTCCATCGAATGCTTTAAAAACACTTTTCTATAATTAAGGACAGCACTTGCCTACTTATGTATAAAATATTAATTAATTTTACGTGTGTAAATTGTTGCTGACAGCGTTTGTCTTTTACCATGGCTAAAGTTAATATTGTTGTTGTTGTTGCTGCTGCTGTTGCTGTTGGCCAGAGGCTGTTGGCCAACATCACACTGATTGCTCACTTTATGAAGTCATCAATAAATGAAACTCATTATGAATTAATGTGGAAATTGCGGAGAAAACAAAAGCCAGTTAACTTTTCTGATGCGAATTGAACAACTGTCAGCAACATGTGGGTCAGGTGGTGGTCCCTTTTATTTTGGTTTTCTTTTTTTCGTTTTCGTTTTCGTTTTATTTAACGAACCTTTGGCCCAGGCATTTGACAGTTAAATCATTTATTTGCCTGGATGGAGCAATTAGCCACCTGGCCAATATCAAGGCAACAAAATTGACTTAATTAAAATAATAAATGATTTTGGTTGCGCATATTATAATTAATGATATGCTTATAGCATATTTTTTGGGCATCTGCCAAATATTTATTCACTGTCATTCAATCAATGGAATCGCGAAAACAGTTGGAAAATGACTTGAAATGGTAGAAAGCTTAAAATTTACTGACTTGGTTAGGGGTATTTTCTTAATGTAGATTTCTAACTGAAGTTTGATATATGAAAGCAAATTTAGATCAGATGTGATTGATAGAGGCTTCTCAATTACTTAATAGTATTGAATTGACTTTGGTTCTCGATTATAACATCTGAAAAAAGTCATTTGCATCATGTTAATATGTTCGCCTGATATAAAAATTGTCAGGATTTTAACATTTACCTATATTTCAATAAGGTCACTCAACTGGAAGTCAAGAATAACTTTCATATTGTTGAAGAGCCAAATTTATTGCGTTTGCAAGTTTCCATTTAATTTCAAGATTTTACAATTTTTAATTAATTTTCTTTTGGCAACTCATTTCATTTTTATGTATACTCAACATTCAACTCAAGTGAATCTGAATCAACTCACAGATACACTTAAGAATCTTTACAGATATTTAAAAATATTGCATGGGACATCAGAAGAATTTTCAATTAATTTCTCCATTTTCCCATAGACAAATATCTCTGTGTCTACTCGTTAGTTATGAATTCCATTTTTTTCTTTTTTTTTACTTCAATAATTGTTGTTTGCGTTTAACCGATGAGGCATTTTTTTCATTAGCAAACGCACAAAGTAGAAAATCGTCCCTGCTGCTCCTGCTGCTGCTCTGTGGTGGGCGTTGATATGGGCGTGGCAGGTTATTTGCAACGTGATGGTAGCATGCTTCATTGGCTTGTGCATTATTTGTGCAACCTGGGTTCCTCTGGCATCGTAAAAAATGCACGAGCAGCACATGAAAGTGCAGCTGCTGCTCCAGCTCCAGCAAAAGACTTGGCAAAAGGGCAAAAAGGGCTTGGAGTGGGCAAGAGAAAGGTATAAAGGGGGGGGGAGGGGGTGTCGGTGGGTGGTTGGTATGATGTGGTGTGGTACGTGGCAGGGCGTGTCGACATGGACATGCGAGAGAACAAGCCGCAGTATTTATGGTCCTTGTGGCCTGGCAAGGGCAACACAACATGTTCCATGCCCGTTGACATGGACTGAAGAAGGATGTGCCGGGGAGGAGTCAACTGGGCGGATGGGCGGGGGTGTCGTCGTCGTCGTCTGCTCTATAAAACACAATCAAGCGTAAAAATACAGGGCGGGCACTTAACCCACCAGCCCTAACAACGAACGGCACGTCACATTTTTTCCATTTTACTTTACTTTTGCTCCATTTTGTCATGTTTTATGTTGTATTTTCTTCACTCTTTTTGTTTTTTGTGTTTAAATATTTAAAAATGTTTGCTTAGCAGCTGACGTGGTTGTTGTCATTTATTTGCTTATGCAAGTGTTGGCATTCTGTATTAAAAATGCATGATTTTAATTGCAATTTGCACAACGCGGCGTATGCGTAACATAATTCTTGCAGTACAGTGCATTTAATGATTACGCATACGCAACGTTATCCATGCCATTATTTGCCTGTGAACAATAGTGTTCAGAGCGAATGTAAAAGTACGCAAAAAGATAGAACGAGCCATGGCGGAATAGAGAGGGAGAGATTTTCCTCTTCTGGTTAAATATTATTTTTGCCATTAACTGTGCCTTTCTCCCCTGCCCTGCCCTACTGCCTCCCCACCCTTTCATTCTCTTATTGTTCATTTGGACTTTTGTTTATTTATTTGTTTGCCAAATGCAGCAGCAGCTGTTTTTCTTGTTGCCTTTGTTGTTTTCGTTGTGGTTGATTGTTATTTTACTCCATGGAAAATGGAAAGCTCAAAAGAGCACAATTTTCTCGTCTTTCTCCCCCTCTCTCCCTCGCATTCTCTCTCTCTCTTTCTTTTTACTCACATAGCCCCAGGACTTGAACTGATTATAATGACACATAATTAAAGAACTTCGATTAAGCTAAAGAACCTTTCATTTCTGTTTATATTTACTTATATTAAAGTGTAGGTTTCAAGGTAAACTTAATATATGATAACTGAAATATCGGAAACCTGAAAAACATATAATTTCTAATATACCAACTTTTATCAATCAATAAAACGTTTTAAGTTTCAAGATGGTTTTTAACAACAATTTCGTTTTGATTGAAATTTTATCCCGAAACTAATCGGTTTGCATCGGTTGAATGATTCATTTATGGTTTAATGCTTTGTTTATACATAGACGAATAGAACAATAACTTTGAAAAGATATAGAATCATTATCATATTTTAAGTGAATTCTTTTTACCCTGACTTTATTTAAAGCTCGCGTAATATTTAAGAAATTTTATATATGTCTAATAATAAGTTGTCAAGAAATAAATAAAATAAATTAAATATTTATAAATTTGTTATTAACGACTGCTTCCTTTTTTACAATTCCAGTACTATCTATAATGGACTTTCGAAAAATGTAAGTTAACCACAATCTAATTGATTGCTTTTTATAAATTTAACACTACAAACACAATACCCTTTCTTAGAAATTGTCATGAAAATCATTTGCAAAATTAAAATCTGTGCATTAAGCCTTCTTCATTAAATCTAACACAAAAGATATAAGAAGAATTCGGGTTTAAGGGTTGAATATTTTTACAATTATTTTGGATACTTTGATAAAAACGGTAATAGAACTGATGGAATTACGCCACTTTTGTAATTGCTATAGAGTATCTCAGATTCAACTCAAATACTTAACTTTCAATTAGGTTAAAAGCCAGACAATAAATTCAGTGCAATACTTCTAATTATATGTACAGATCCTAGGAAGCTATTTTATTTGATTTCTCTCACACCCATTCCCAGTGGGGCTAAGCTGATTTAATACAATTTTCGGGCATCATTAAAATTGTTTATACTTTCTCTCTCATCAAATAGTAGAAAATGTGAATTTCATGTGACATTATTCCAAAACATTAACACAACAAAATGCTCTGCGTATTTTCAAAGCAATTAAATGATATTTATTTTTATATCTGACACACATACACACAGACAGCCAGAGCTGGCAAAAGAGAGATGGAGAGAGAGAGAGAGAGAGGGACAGACAGACACTCAGACTTGAGCGCTAAATCCCAGAACATTTAATTTAATGAAATAACAAACAACAAGAGTCCCTGGCAACAAACAATGTCAAAATAGCAAACATCAGAGGCAAAAGTAGAGGAACGCAGCGGGTTGTAATGAGAGAGGAAAGGAAACACTAATGGCAACTTTAAGGCTTTAAGGCACACAACAGTCGTGTGTGCGAGTGTGTGTGTGTGTGAGTCCCTGTTTGTGTGAAGGCATAAGGATGCGCATAATGTGCAAAGTTTGCGACGCAAACTAATTTCAAAGTAATTACGTAGCACAAAAGTGTTGATATTAGAGACTGCAGAAGAAGCAGAAAAAATTACGCCAGAAACGGTTGGCAAAAACGGGTGGCAAAATTCCGCCTCAGCTGGAAAAACATCATGACAAAATGTCCTCGGCAGATACACCAGCAGGAGTTAAAAAAAATATCGTCAAAAAAAAAAAACGAATGAAAGAAAACTTACCAGCAAAACATCTGCACAAATGCAGTCAGCCAACTTCTGCTCCCAACCAACTCCCCTATACCTCGCACCGCATTCCCTTCTTCTGTCAACATTTTGAACCAAAACAACAACAACAACAAGCAAAGAGGGAACGCGCCACGTCAGCTCAGCATCATCAACTTCTTCTGCCGGCGACTTTTTGGCGCTAAATGCAATAAAGAACTTTAACTATGACATCCGTTCTATACACTCGCAAAATGCTTACTTTCTTATAGGTAAAATGAGTATATTCATATATTTATTCGATTTTTGGAGCCCACGTTGCTATAGGAATTCCGCTTAAAATAAATAAATAATTACTGAAATTTAATGAAATCACCTGAAGAACGTCGTCTCACGATTTTTTTTCAAGAGATCTTTGCCCCAAACCAATATGCTCTTTTAAATAAGGGCATCAAAAACCACAAAGT
Source organism: Drosophila sucinea (assembly GCA_018150745.1). NCBI lineage: Eukaryota > Metazoa > Arthropoda > Insecta > Diptera > Drosophilidae > Drosophila > Drosophila sucinea. The sequence goes on along the minus strand of JAECWP010000159.1, from coordinate 185,521 downwards.
AAATGAAAACCAACCACGAAACAAAAAAAACACCAAGGAATTATTCCCCAAAATGCTGTCAAAGCTTTTTTAACTTTAATATTAGTGGTTGGGGAAATATTAAAGCCACAATACCAACTTTTCCACCTCGTGCCACTGCCACGCCCCTTCCTTTTTTGCTCGTGTTCATTTCTCTCTAAGTAGCTTCCTTCTCCACACACTTTGTTAGCTATTTATTTGTGTAATATTTTACAATTTTATAAAGTAAACGAAATGCGGACAGGCGAAATATGAACTAGAAGCAGAAACTTGGACTCCAGAGGCGTACAAACAGGAAGATACAATACAAAGGCATTCTTACAGCACACACACACACACACACACCACCACCACCACCACACTCACATTTAGCGGAAACGGAAGCTGCAACGCCAAAGCGAACAAAAACAAAGGAAAAACAGCTGCAGCTACACAACAAACGAGAAACGTAAACTCCAAAACGCAAAACGTAGACATAGTCGATGAAACAAAGCAATAGAAAACAACTAGGAAAACACACACTAACACACACACACACATACATATATACATATATACATTAGTAGGTACATGTGTACTGTATTATGTATCTCACTCAGTAAGTTTGTAGTATTTTCTAGCTCTCATTTTGTTCACACAAAAAGCACGAGAAAAAAGGGGGACAAACGAGTGAGAGGAAAAAGGAAAACCTTTCAACAAGTCAAGCAAATGTTGAGAAAAACATACAAAAAATCAACACATACAAACGAAATTTAATTTGTTAAAATCCTCTCAAGTTCCACTCAACAACTCACACAGTCTACATATCTATCATTATTAGAAAATACTTAAAGTAAAGGTTTTAGATATTTAGAAACGGAAAAAGTACAAAATTAAAGTGGATTTTTAGCAATTATTTAGTACCAGAAAAATAGTGACTCGTCTTTCTAATCCCAGACAGATGGAAGTGTTAACCAAAACCACAAAGAGAATCTCTAGTTTTAGTATAAGTTATAAAATCATTCTTCTGGGCGTGGTGTGTGTATATACTCCAATACAGATGTTGATAATATAGGCGACATTTTTGGATCAGTGTCTCTAACATCTCATCATAATTCCAGTTAATTTAGAACTTGCAGCCATGGGGCATATTCTATAATAATTAATTTGCAAGATTTGTAAATGTTATTGGCCATTATATTACAGTTTCTACCTGGCCCACAAGTCCTTTTAAGGACAGATTTATTTAAAGGCATAGTTAAATAATTGGAGTAGAATATCCTTTTTTGTACAATATTTGTCTATATATCTATATTACTTTTGTCTATTAGCTCAAGGACCAGTAGCTAAAGCTAGTATTAAGGTTGTTTGTAAATAAAATAAATAAAGTATTTTTTTTATGACTCAAATTTCTTTCTAGTAATGATCAAGCTCATCTAAAAAGAATTCTTAAGGCTGATCACATCTGAAGGATCCTCCATGAACAGACAAATCAATTTAAGCCAATAAATTTTCAAGGCTTTCAAAAATTTACTTAACACAAAGTTTTCATTTAAACATTACAGTTTTGTTAACTTTAAAGTTATGGCCGATCAAAATCATGCACTCGGAATCTTGTTATGCCAACATGGCTTATCATCAGTTGTAACATTTTCCTCATCCTTTGGAGCACTTTTCCCACTTCAACATTCCTGGCACGTTCATAAACAGGCATTTTATGCCCTTTTTTCCGACATGGACATCTGTTGCCACATGGTGCAAGCCCATAATGAAAATATTTACAAGACGAAAACTTGTTTCCGTTTTCCAGAAAACTTGGCTAAAGGCTAGGCACATAAAATTAGCATTTTAATGCATGGACAGTGTCCAGCTTCCAGCTTCTCTTTATTGGGAACGGCACGGAGGAGCCGGGCGGGGCAAACTGATGAGCGTTGTAAAATTGCCCACATAAAGTGAGCTTTAATGGCTCAGGTAGATACATCGATGGAACTAGGAGAGGTTTCAGTTAGCTCCTCACATTTACATGGACATTAAATGAATGTGAATGGGTCCCAAAAAAAAAAAATAGAAGAAAAACAGAGGCCCAGACAGGGAGGTGCTAGGACTCTTTCTCGATTTGCCAACGGTCATTATTTGCCAGAAAAAAAAAAAAAAAAAACGTTTAAGTTTGGTTGAAAGCTAAAGCGAAAGGAGGTCCTGGGATGGTGGATTCTCCCTAGCTCTGTCTCTTAATGGCTCTGACTGCAAACACTTGGAGTGTCGTTAAGAGTGGCGATAAAATTCAGACGGGGCGTGGCATCCAGCTGTAGCGGATGCTGTGGGAATGGCAACGGTTACGGTTGTCTGACTGACCATTGCCTGCAATTAAACTGACACCCACCCCACACACACGCACACACACACTCACACCACATGGCTCGCATTCTGCATTGAACAGTAAATGCAACCAGCATGCTGCTCCTCCCACTTTTCTCCTCTTTGCTTTTTTTTTGACCCAGCTGGCGTGTTAATTGAGGTAAATTACTCGATATTTTTTTCTCTTATCCTGCTCCTCTCATAGGTTTATGCGCAAAATTTATTTGTTTAATTGTAAGAGCGGAAAAAACAACAACAAAAAAACCGAAAACCTGTAAGCTATAAAATTTTTTTATTGCCCTGGCATAAGCTGCAAATTTATTACCCGCATCGTAATGAAATTTCCTGAAATATTTAAAAGTAAGAGCCAAAAAAAAAAAACACCGGGGAAAACCAAACTAACAAGCCAAGTGAAAATTTAATTATTTTTATTAGCAAAAAAAAAATTTAATGTTTCAATTTTCTTTCGTTCTGTTAAATGATTTTATTAAAACTATCTCAACAAAAAAAGGGAATACTTTTTATTATAGATTCTTTTCAAATATGTCACGAAACAAAAAGACTTACATATAATTAAAATCGGAAATGTAAGCCACACAAAATATTTCAGTGAACTAACGTAATTAAAACCACAATATTAAAACGGCATTATATCAATTTAATTTAAAATTATATTCACGTTTGCAAAAAACCATTAAAAATTGCGGTGTTTATTAATAAATTGTTTTGAGTTCTGTTGAAATCAATTTATATATATTTAAAATTTACATCTTTCGACTTTTGTTTACTTGCAGCTTAAATGGAGATTTAATTGGCAATAGAAAATTATTGAAATTTCAAAAAAATCTTTGCAATAAATAATTCCATAATCCGTTTTATTTCTGCTCTTATTTTGCGGAAAGCAAATTCATCTAGGCCAAAACTCTAGTAATCTCTTTATGGCTTAGCTTTCATTTAGTTCGATTTAGTTCTCTTACCAAATCCAGCTTTAGAGCTTTGAACAAGGCTTCATAAGCCTCACCCGAAAAAAATACCAATCAATGAGTGGGCTAAAATCGAGAGAGAGAGCCAAAAAATGTTCCCACCGAGTGCTGTCTCAAGCATTTAAGCCTAATTTAAGGGGGAGAGAGAGAGAGAGTGGGGATACGATCCTCGTGCAGGTCTTGGCAATTACAGTTAAGGGCAATTTTCGCAACGTGTCGCCCAACGTTTCACAAACCGCTTCACCTCACCTCACCACACCACCATCCTATCCCCCCTTCCGTGTGGTACATACTTCTCTGGCTCTAACTCTGTTGGCCCTGTCTCTAATCACATACCAGCTGCAATCGGCTTTCATTTTGGGGGATGTGAAGAGCAGTAGCAGTGGCGCATCCTGTTGATGACCTCGTTAGCTGCGACTTAGAGGGGATCCACACAATACAATCAAACTGCTGCCACAACACACACACCAACACACACGACAGGTTTGGGTTGCAATAAAAATGAATGGTCTAAGCAAACAGCCAACAGAAATGGAGGCCAACAAAATGCCATCAACTGGAGGCTTTCAACTTTTAGCTGCCATTTGCATTTAACGGCTTCCACACACACACACACACACACACAAAAAAAAAAAAATATAAAACAGGAAACTATACAACAACAAATTGAACGACTTGAGCGTAAAATGTTTTTCAAATTTAATTAAAGCAAACTAAAAAGTTTTCCCAAAAACCGGAAAAAGGTGACACCAACGAGGTGATGTTCCCAGTCTGTCTGAACTTTTTGGCATCTTTTCATTTGAAAGCGACATGCAACTGGTAGGTTGGTTGGTTAGTTGGTTGGTTGGTTAGTTGGTGTTGCAACTTGCATTTTATCCCTCACATTTAATGGGGCAGCAGTTTTATGGGCGCCATGAAAAATCTATATATAAAAGATAAATCACACAGCGACAAGCGATAACCAGCTTAAAACGACGACGACAAGAAGATGAAACTGAAATTCAGCTTGATTACAGAGAGAAAGTATCCCCCCAACGATTACTCAGCCACATGACAATTCTGAGATGAAGAGAAAGCAAAAAAGGGGAGAAGGCAAATAATAGGAGCAAGAAAGAATGAAACACATATTCTTGTTGGATTTAAATCTTAACTGTCATTAGTGCAGTTCTCTAGACGAAAGGCAGAGCACTCGGAAGCATTTAAGTGCACTTGAGTGGATTTTAATGGACTCTGACTCTGATTCGGATTCTGATTCTCATTCTAACTCTGACTTCCAACCTCTTTAGCCCACCCCCGAGCTGGACGACGACGACGACAGCAGCCATCCATACAGCAATCCATCGGGTGTGTCTTGTCGCTCTAATCAAGGCTTTTGTATCTATCTATTTGTGGGCATGTGTGTGTGTATTATTAGAAGCGAGATAGATAGACAGTCAGACAGCCGGGTGAGACTGGGAGAGGGCAGTAAGAGCATTTGCTCGGAGCGAAGACCAATCTAAAATGTCATTTTGTATTGTCCATATACCAGTTCGTATGTCTTCTCTAATGAGCACACAGAGTGTTTAATAAAGTTTTTCCTTGCAATTAAGCGAAATGTAGCAAATTGAAAAAATCATTTAGACTTTACTTAAATGGTAAATAGTTATTTAATGACTTATATAAACAAACTTCAATGATTTAAATATATGATTCATATAAAGGTTGTCCAAATCTAAGAAATCTTTAATTGGGGAGTAGGGGCTCGCAAAATTTAAATATGTTTAAATTTTTGAGGCGATCGGCTCAAAACTTTCATAGAAAGTTTAATATTTTTAGACGATTGGAGCAAATCTCTGAATATTATAAGGGTTTTAGTGACCCTACTTTTAAAAGCGGAGCGGGGACTTAAGAACTTTAAGCGCGTTTTTCTCAAAACCAATTTTTTAAAGTCGGTATCCGACTTAGTCCACTGAACCGATTCTTTTCAAAAGCCCGCCCATGTTCTATTTATATCATTCCAATTTCATAATAACTGGACATTTCTGGCCATTTACAAATATATTTATAGATATACATATGTACATACATACATACATACATTAGATTTCTATTATTTAAATTTCTAGATTTCTATATATGTACATACATTTAAATTGATTTCAGCTTACCTGTATATCCAGAAGTGAATTTTAACTATTGTTAAAATGTTATATAATAATATGTAAAAGTTTTTATTCAAATAGCGAAAGCTAATTTTCCAAAAAAAAAAATCAACACAGATTATATGTACATACATATACTCACTGCAACCATGCACAGTTCAACTGATTAGGTTAGAGAGAGATTAATTATTCAAGTGTGACCAGACTTCAACTTTTAAGAAAAACTTAAACTAGTGTTCAACAATGTTAATTTTGCAAATTGAATAGGGGTATTCCAATAAAAACTTTCGAACAAATTGGAAATAATAAATTTTCGATCTATTTTCGATCGAAATCTATAAAAATTCTGAGTTGCAATCACAGCAATCTTCAATGTATTTAATATTCTAATTTAAGCTAATTTATAAACAGTTAATTTAGGTTTTCAATTATTTTTGAATGAACTTGGATAAACAAAACTTGTTGACCAAGTCCAAGCCAATTCTAAAAGAAAATCTTTCTTTTTTGGGATAAATCAAATAGTCAAAGACTATCTTTGAAACGCGCCATTTGGAGACTTTCAATATCGCAAGTTTTGAATCTCCCAAAACCCAATTAGCTTTTATTTCTGTTTTAAAAAGTTCCATTTGAAATGACTCCCCAAGGAAGAATTTGCCTATTTCTCGTATAAAAACCAAGAACATTTTCTTAATGCTAATGCAGATACATTCCGAACTGAAACTACGATTAATCCATAGTCGTTGTGGCTATAATGGTTGGGCCATTTCATGGATCATTTAATAACCGAAAAGCGCAACCACATCTCTGCTAAGTAATTAGGCACCATTCCGAACCGCTGAGGCATGACTCGTTGAGATTCTGATCCAATTGTTATACATACATACATACATATATACAGAAAGCCATGGCTATGGGATTACTATGCAAATAAAGGGCCAAAGTAGAAGTAGATGTAAAAGTTCAACCATGGTAGTAGTACACATGCCACTGAATGGAGAGAATTGCCGAGAAAAGTTGTAAATAGGCCAGGATTTCTTGTTACAAATGCAAAACGTTCAATACAAAACAAGAACTCGAGTCGACTCGACTAGAGTCAACTTAACTCGCACTTCTATGGCCTACTTCATTAATATTTATACAAAGCGAGTCCTTGCTGATTCTGCTTTCTGCCTCCTGTGGCTGCTGCCTTTGAATTTGTAATGGGGGGCAAAAAACAGGTTTTGTTTTCTCCCTCTCTCTCTCTGCTGTTACTGAGAATGAGAATCGTTTTCACTGTAATTGAACTATAAATAGGCAGCAGCTCCAACAGTTTATTTGCTTTTGTTTTCTCAATATGTACTCGTATACCCTGCACTCTTCAATCGCAAAGGTGTATGCTGAGCACGTGTAGGCAATTGCCTATTATTATTGTTTATGAGCAATTGAAGTACTCTAATAATATAAATAAAAGACAATTGTTTTGGACTAGGAAGCAATGACAAGTAAGCAACTGGGAATGACTTTTCAAAGGAGCTGACGATTTAGGTACTCTCTAATTATGTGTGAAAAACTTTTCTATATTTGTTTGCAAGATAAACTAAACTCAATGTCAAAGCTATATTCACAATAGCGTTTACTTAGGTTATGTTGCTCTATGTTGCCAAGGATCTCTTGCAGGATATCTCAAAGTCGGCAATTCAATTTGAGTAGGCAACTTTTGCGAATATTTGCTCTATTTTTGCACAGCTGAGTTTGCATTTATTTAACTAGCTACCCACAAAATTCGATATAAACACAACAGAATCAGAATCAAGAAGAAAAAAAAGAAAACATCTACATTTACATATATTATTTTGTATATTTATTATTGTATGTATTTAAATGACATATTTGCATATATTTATTCAAGCATTTCATTTGTTTTTTCCTATCTCTTTGTGGACGGAAACTGATTTTAATTATTGTTTGTATTTACAGAATATCTCAAAAGGCATTTGACAGAGAAATTTGCTAGATTTTTGGTAAGTTGAAAATAAATAATTCAAATTGCCAATAATTAATCTTTTATACAAATTATTTTTATTTATCAACCAAATAATTTTTGTGGCAAACAGATAGAGATCTTTGTCCAAGCGTAAAATTACTAGCTGCAAATAATGTAGCAAAATATTAGAAAATAAATTGCAAAGAATTGTATGTTAGAAAAGAAAGAAAAGATTCTTCAAAATATCGACCAATTATTATTATTTGCACCCTTGTACAACAATTTTGCAATTTAAGGCAATTTAGCATAAAACTTTGCAAAAGGATGAAACTCGAGTCACTTCAAGGACATTTTTGCTTCATTCTAAAATTCCTGCCAGAACTAATCGAATGAATTGAATGTCTCTCTGTATCGTGCACTTTCATTTAGATGGATGTTGATACTGTGAAAATCATTGCCTTGATGCCACCGGCGAAACTTTCAATCAACTCTTCCATTGCACTTCTCCTGACCCTTGAACGGACGAGTTTACCCTATTTGGGCAAAAAAAAAACAGGGTTAAAGTTGGTTTTATGAGTTCAACGTGGCATGGTAGAGTTCCTCTTGTTGCATACTCTGTTGCTCTAGCTCTTCTAGTTTGTTTCCTTTAGCTGCTAGTCCATGGCCCTATTGCTCCTTGTACATCTTTTTGTTTACTTTGTTCTGCTCTGTTGGCCATGTAACTAACTAACGTTAACGTTGCCCGCGACAAGGAATTTAATTTGCCAGCAAATTGCTGGCCAAAAAGACACAAGACAGAATACACACACATTGTAAACTTTGTTTGCTTAACAAAAATTTGTCTGCATTTTTTTTCGTTGTTGTCGTTGTTGTTTGGTTGCAATTAATTTGTCATTTCTCGTATGCAGCTTAAAGTTGTCTTCCATCTTCTTCTATGTTTTCTGGCCAAATGAAATATTAAACAAAATGAAATGTTAAAAAGCAAGACAAATGAAATCCTTGCACTGTAATCCGCTTGGCCAGTTTGACTTCGTTTTTCTACAATACTTTGTGCATATTTGCTGAAGAGTTTCTTGCAGTCAATTGACCGTAAAAGGACATCTGCATATATGCATATGAAATTTGTAAAAACTCAAACATAAAAAGATCAACCGATTGTCCGTGTGTGTGTATGTGTGTGTGTGTGTCTGTGCGTACGAAAAGTTGTGCAAAAATATATTTCTGGTAAAAGGATATAATTCTATTACAAGGCTCTTTTTGGGGAAAATAAAATAAAAGTTTCAAGGATTACAGTTGAAAGCAAAAATAGAAATGATGCAACATTTTGGAAAGAATGAATTATCTGCCCACAAGAAGTAACAGTTGTGAAGTATTTCTTTTGCAAAAGATTTTGTTGGATTTTGTGAACCTTTTCGGTGTGTTCATCTTCTTGTGTACAAAATTCCTCCAATTAACTTTTCAGAAAAGAGTTCAGTTCTAATTTCATTGTTGCTATTTTCTTTTAACAAATGAAAATTTATATTAAACCTATGAAGATCTGAGGGTTAGCTTGGACCATATGTCAGGACATACCATTTTTCTCTGTGTGTCCATCTCTATAACTGTGTGTCTTTGTTCATTTCTTTAATAAGACAAACGACAAATGGCTAACTCTCTGACAACTGCCTTAGTTACAGTTACAGTTACAGTTCGGCTGGACACAAAAGATACAAAAGTATCTTAGCATATACATATTGTATATTTCCGGCATTGGTTTGGTTTATTTGCATATAAAAGCTTTTGACTTTTGCTTGAGCATAAAAAATAAATGCCAAATAAAATAAATTATACACATGTATGGCAATATGGTTACAGGATAAACACAAAATAGCAAAAACTGCAATAAGAGAAAGAGAGAGGGAGAGATCAAATATCCTAGGAAATAAATAAATATATTTACATATAAGAAATCTACATATATCATTCACATACACATACACACAGACGGACAGATACAACAAAGCCTCAAGCAAATGGAAAATCTAGTGAATGTATTTCATTTTCATGGACTTTGATTGCCATGTCCAAAAATGTACAATACACAATTTTTGGCCAAAACAACAGGATGTGTGTGTGTGTGTGTGTGTGCGGGTTAGTTCTTGGCATCTGACAGCTTTCAGCTCTCTACGTGACTGTGACACGACCAATTAGTGTTCGCCTGCCTGCTGTGGCCTGCCAGCAAGCTGGTCTACATCCGGCTCTTGGGTAAATTAAAGACTTAAAGCTTATGTAAATCTATCAAGCGACACCATACACTCCTTCTCCATGACCATCTCCATCTCCTTCTCAAGCTGCTCAGGCAAACCTCTTGCAATGTCTCTGTAATTCAAAGCAGGCATTGAATTCAACACCTTTTATGAAGAGCCAACACATGCACATGCATATAAATGAGGCGGGATGGGCATGGCATGGCGCTAAAGGAAGCGTTTGCCATTGTCTCCACTCTGTGTGTGTGTGTGTGTGTGTGTGTGTGTGAGAGTGTGGTTGAGAGCTGCAGGAGCTGCTGTTTGTTATTTGATGACTATTTTAAGGACACTTTACTGGCATCGTTGTGCCTAAGTGGCACCAAAAAAAAAAAAAAAATATATAAAAAAAAGAACACGGCAAACGGAACAAACTCTCGGGAGTAGGGATAAAAACGTCAGTCTACTGCAAACTGAGTACGCAAATTTGACAAAAGAAAAGGACCCCCAAACGAAACTATACAAAAGTGATAAAAATAAAGAATCTTTTCTCCATTTCAAAATACGCTTTAAATTTAACTAGATAAGTAAGAATTTTTAACATTTCTAAATTTGATATGAAATGACATTTATGAAATCTAAAAGCAAGTAAGACTGCCATTACGATAATTTGAGGCTAGTCGCACTAGAAGAGATTTTTTTTAGATGAATTACATAAAAAGCACTTGAATAAGGATCAGGAACATATATCTTAGAGAATGCGTTTGCATTATTAGATTTGAGATCTTTATTACCTCATAGGACATGGTTTGCTAAAGGTACTAAAGCAGATATAATTAAGAAGATTAAAGTAGAATGTTTAAAAAAAGAATTCTTTCAACCAGGACCTTCTCAAAGAAATTTTCATTTCAATTTCTAGTATTTAAATGCCACCCAATTTATTATATATAAAGTGAAAAGTTAAACTCTTTCTTTGGTCTACGTGAGATGTTTTAATATTTAATCTCAAACTAATTAAACATGCTTGCCAATTTATCTTAGACTATTTTCACTCTGCTTTTGCATTAATGTAATGAATTTTTCAAGAGTTGATAAAACAATTTCTTAGCCAATCATCAAATCAAATGCCATTAGGTTGCAAATTTATCTTGGCCTGGTTTGGAAGAAAAAGTCATTATGCCCACTAACCAAAGAGTATAACAAATGAAATTTGGTTAGCTAAACATTGAAAGCGGCAGCAGGCCGACGACGATGATGATGATGATGATAATGGTGGCAACAACAAAAAAAAAACTTCAAAGTGAATGAAAATGGCAAAGAAAAATTTCACACAGCCGACTGGAAGGGCGAAAAAAAAAAAAACCGAAGGGAGAAGAAAGAAAATAAGTAAAAGAGGGGGGGAAAAAAAAGAAGGTTAAAAAGTAAACAGCCATTATGCACTCGACATAAACGGTGGGTGGTGCTTGGGTGGTGTTGGGAATAATAATATTGAGAGGGTAGATGGTAGTTGGGCAGCATAAACACATTTTATGGGCCCACACACACACACACACACATCCAGTGAAAATAAACAATTTCATAAGATATGCGCAACAACAAGAAGAAAATGTTGGAAAATATCTGAATATATATGTAGATATATATATATACATTTATATGAAAAGACAAGAGCCATGGGGAAAGGCAACCGCAAGGGAAAGCAATAACAAAAAAAAAATGCAAAACAAACAGAAAACAACCAAGGGCAAGAGGAGACGAGATGAAGAAAGAAGAGCAAAGAGGCAAAAAGGAAAACTCAGGCGACGAGACACTTTGCCGCCAACGCAAATAAACCCACCAAAGTGCTGAAGGGAAGGTGTGGGAGGGGGAGTGGGGGAGAATGGAGGAAGACCACTGTAATGGTGGAGTTCTGCCGGAAACTGCCGGCGACGGCAATGGCGACAGCATTGGCCACTCAGCAACGTTTGACACTTGAAGCAAAAATGACAACGTGGCGGACAAGGACAACGTAAGGACGACAATGCCTGTAAAAAGACCAAAAAAAACCAAATACTTCTACAGACCAAAGGACGAAGCTAACTTTTTGCTTTATACAAAGTTTGTATACCCTTTAAAGAAGTCTCTATGCAATTATGGCCAAAAATTGATAGAATGATCTCTGTCTACGCTAGAAGCTGGACGTTTTGGCCCATCATTGGCATCATTGTTTTTTCCCCCCTATTTATTGTTCCCCTTCTTCCCGCTTCTAGAGATCAGAAATGTCTTTAACCTGCAAAAGAAACTTTACTATGCTCGAAATCTTACTCTTAGAACAGGAAAGAAATTATTGCTTTGCTTGAAAATTGGTAAAACTATCCAAAGAAGTTTTTAAACAACTTGAACTATAAAGAACTTGAAACTCTGAGAAGGTTAGCAAACTATTTGCTATTGCTGCATACTTCTATTGACAATGTATATAGACTACATTTGGATAGGGTATCGAAAAAAAGATATGAAGCAGAAATGAAATAAATATATTTCAATTTTTGTGCAAAAATTGTGTGTGTCATCTCAGTAAAGATGAAATATTGAGCGAGCATAAAATTAAATCCACACGCACACAAATGCTCTCCCACCACACACACACACACTCGCACACACACACACACACACACACACACTTACACACACTCGCACACAAAGTGCTGATAAAGCGAGAAACTCACACGCGGAAAAACATCTGCGGGTACAAACAGTCGTAAATAAACGTAAAAATGGTGGTTTTGGCCAAGGGGTAGAAACGACATGGAATATAAATTTCAGTTTCAGTTTGGGGTTCCCTTTTTCGGGTAATTTTTTTTTTTTTTTTTTTTTGGTTTTCACCAATTGGACACTGACTGCGGTTCGCTAAGCAAACAAACCACACACACACACACACACCCAACCCCCCATCCATTTATTGGGGGGCGTTTGGCAGATGGAGATAGATCGCGTTGAGTGCCAGCATATGTGCAATTAGGCAACGACTAATGTCGAATGGGGTGTGTCTGTGCCTGTGTGTGTGTGTATGAATGTGACAATATGAAAAGGAGAACATTGCCAACAGCAGAAAATGCAAAATTTTCAAATGCTGCGCAAATGAGTAAAGGATAGATAGGTACACACTTACATATATGGATAGATGACTAAACAGAGGAAAAGATAATTACAGGAAAAGAGTTGCAAATGTGTGCTTTGAGAGAGCAAACAATTTACTCAATACTATAATGAGACAGTCCATTCAATGTCTTTAATATGCCTAAAAACTACGATAATTGCATTGCCCTTTGCATGAAATATCTACAACTTGAGGCAATATTAGTCCCTTTCAAACTTCGCTTGATTTTATTTAATAAATTAATTAATGAGATTTTTTCTATTTATTTCATTTGAATAGACTTAGAGTTTCTTTAGAAACTTGCCTACTGAGGGACTTGATTGGTATCTTCTCTATCATCCTGTTACACAGAAGGACATTGGTTATGCGATTAAATTGTTATAGAAGCCCTATGGATGCCCAGTTTCTTAAAATATTTTGGCGCCCAATTTTCTATATCCAAAATCTAATGAACAATTCAATTTAATTCAACGTGGTTAATTAAAAATATTTTCATTGGTTTTTAAAGAAAAATGCCATCTTAGATTTAAAGAGCCTTATCCTTTCTTGATGCTTATCAAATATCTGTTATTTATAGGGTCAGAAATGTTGTCCTTCGGTTGCAATATCAGTTTTTGACAACTTGAATAGGAAGAATAACAAACTGCAGCTAATTAAAAAATGATTGCTTCTAAATATCAGGTATTAGGATTATAAATAATTAAAGCTAATTTCGACTACATTTAAGTGAAAAGTGAACCTGATGACATTCTTGAAAAATTTCCATAAAATTGGATTATATAATCAGATTGGTTGTACCCCTCCATTTTCGAACCTTGGACACAACGCACGCCATTTTTGAGTTTCTTTTCTTGTCTCATGCATAACTGAATAAATCATTAGAGGTTGGGCCACGCCCACTTATATTCCATGCATTTCTCTGTATACAACAGCAGTCAACTCCCATGGCAATCAAGGATCCTATATATGCCACACATATCTAACTACTTCTATCTACATAAGTTTCTTTTGTATTTCTCTGCTTCAGCTGGTCCCTTTAGTCAAACTGCTTATCAATGAAGGCGCAACTGAGATGAGCATTGAGTGGCATAAACATATACATACATACATATATATCTCTGTATATATATGTATGGGAATTTGCATGTGTATTTTCCATTTTCTTATGTTTTCTTTTTGCCCGTTGTAACATTGACATTTACGCAACATGTCCCTGTTGCATGTTTGCAATTTGCATTTGCAAATAGTTGCAAAAACGAACATCAAATGCGGCAAATGCGGCATGACAAGAGTGGGCTGGGTGAAGGGGGTGTTGCGGGTGAAGTGGCGGGGGGGGGGGAGGACTACGAATTGCTGGAGCAGTGGTAGCTAGTAGGTGTTGCCTTGTGTTCTCTGAACCCACGAAAGTTTGTAAATATGCATGCAAATTTTTTCCATTTTTTTTCTTTTTGCTTCTCCTATGCCATGTTTTCAATTTTGACTGCCTGCCAGTGGCGCACAACAAAAGGGGTCGTAAAAGAAAAACGGCTACATAGATTGGTAATGAAATTGCACTTTGATTTTCAATGGATTGCAATGGTTGTCCACCGATCTGGTTGTCCACCGATCAGATCGTATCGGTAAATTAGCACCAATTTGTATTGAAAAATTTCGGATGGGAACCGCAATTATTTTCAGAATTCATTTCAGCTTAGAATAAAAACATTTTACGGCATACAAATCTCTATAATTTTATCGGTTATATCAATATTTCTTTTATAAAAACTGAAGCTATTTTCATAAAGTAACCAGAGGTTAACCCAAAAATGGCATATCAAATTGTTTACCCCTTATTTAGTAACTTGAACCCTACACCTTTGCCCTCATCTCCACATTTACACTCACATTCAGTGCAAAAATGATATGTGGACGCGTGGGGGATAGGTGGGGGGATGTATGTAGCCTAGCTGCTCCATAGTTTTAGTTACAGTTTCGGTTTCCATGTTTGGCATGTTGTGGGTTTTTGGCTCTTGGCATGCATTTTGATACTTTCTGGTTGCCTTCCTCATCAGCTCCTGCAGGTCCTCTATATTCAATTCCTCCCGCTCTCATCCTCTCTGCAACTACTACTAACTATTGCATAATCAAACTTGCCTCTTTCATAAATGCAAAACTCTCGTTTTAGCCTCTTGTGTTCATTGCATTGAAATGTTATGAATCGGAATTGGGCATATTGCTCAACTGACAGAGCGAACATCGCATACAAAATTTCGGACTATGAAGAGCAGCCATAACTTCAATATCCTATTCCTCTTCACATGCATTAATTTGCATGTCCAAAAATGATTTCTTTCTGCACATTTTTTTTATTTAGACTATTATTCGTGATTCTTTTATTCTCAAATTTGCATATAGAGAGTCATACGGTTTGTTTTCACATATATTTCTTTTTTTTTTGTCAGTTTCTGCATAAATTCAGCATTTTCCTTAAAGGAGAGAGGCAGAGTATTTAAATTTGTTGAATTTTCGGTTCATAGGCAATGCCAAGTTTTGTCGAATTTTCGGCTACAATACAATAAAATGCTTCTTTCAGCATAGTTTGTCTTTTATCTTATCTTTAATTCGATTTATTTGAATGTTAAGTAAAAATTCACAATATGAGACATTTTTTGAGGAAACCATTGATAGTAAATTTTTGGATAATCATCAAATCGAGCAAATCGATTAAGGCAAACAGCGAAAAGAAGTGCAACTTAAACTGTATTTCCACCTTTTGGTGACATTTAATTTTTTAAAGAAGTTAAATTAGAATTCATCAAGCAATGTTATTAAATTAAACGAATTAAATTTATTTATAGTGATTTAATACTAAGATGGGACTCACAAAGGCTTCTTATTTCTAAGAGCTCTTAGAATTCGTATCGTTTAGCATCTTCTCATTTCTAAAATTCCACAAGTCTCATATATATTTCTTTAAACTTCTGCTTGTGGAATTTCCTAGCTCTTCTTTCTTTTAATTACACACCATTTTGGCAAACAAAATACTCCAAAAATGTTGTGTACCAAAGCAAAAAATTGATATTTTCGCACATCATTCATGTGCAATCATGTGGGCCTTAAAAACTAACGTTACTCCTTCAAAAAAAAAAAAAAAAGAATCTCAACATTTTGCAAACCAATTACAAGAAACGGTTCTGATACAACACATTCTGCTAAATCACTTAAAAATATTAACAAAACTTGCACACACACACACACACCCAAAACCGTAAGAGGGAAACTTACTCGACAACTTTGTTTGCTCCTAGACAACTCAACTCGACTCGACTTGCCTCTGAAAGAAAATTTCAAAAAGAAAATCACAACCAGAGAAAGAGAGAAAAAAAAGGAAAAGAGAAGTGCAAATCAGAGAGGAGTAAGTTAATGTGTTTTTTTTTTTTTGCCTTCTTCTGTTCGTCTTCTTTTTTGCTGACTTAACAACATACAAATGATGAAAATGAATGTAGTAAGTGTGAGTGAGTGAATAAGGGGAGTGAATGAGTGAGTGAGTGAGTGAATGAATAAATGTATGAGGCTGAAAATGTTTGCATGTGGAACGCGATGCTGAAAGCAGCTTACTCACGTTTGTGTAATCAGTGTGAAAACCAGCGTAAAGCCAAAAGCAAACCAAAGGCAAAGGCAAAGCAAAGGAAAGCCAAAGCCAAAGCCAGAGCCAAAGAAAAGAATGCGCCAAGTTCAATATACATAATGACATGAGGCATGAGGCACTCCAACAATGAGAGCTACACGAATCCCTGATGAAAATTCCATGTGACAACGCTGTAAGCTATATGTATATACCGTTAGAAAAACGCCAGAGAAAGGGGCGGATGCGAATGTGGATGTCGATGTCGATGTCGAAGCCATTGTGAGAAGGGAATGGCAAATACCTCCATTGTATGTCAACGTGTCAAAGCCAAAAAGCGCCAAAGTCAATTCAACTTGCGGTTGTCGTGTCGCCGTCGCCGTCGCCGTCATCATCGCCACCGTCATCATTTACTTCTTACCTTCCTTCTCTGTAGTTTTCCATCCATCCATCCACTTTTAAATGAAAGATTTTCCATGCTTTCCGCACAATGTTAGATTTGAGCCTTTTAAAGCGAAAGAGAAAGAGAGAAAATTCTAGCCAAGTATTCCACAAGTGAGTAGTACAATGGGAATGACGATGACTCAACAATGGAAGCCATTAAAACTACTTAACGAGCAATTAAAATCAAAACTCACCCACTCCACTCCACTCCTCTGCCCTGCTCTTCTCCAGCAGTAAGTCCGCCCCTTTTGGCCTGTTAAAAATGCAAGTCAATTGCATTTATCAAAATGCTGCTGCCAATTAGAGCACAAATACGAAAACAAAAGAAGTTGAAATTTTTGTTCGTATCAACACAAAAGGCAAAGTCAGCAGCGGTGGTAAGGGGGCGGGGCTTGGCGCGAGGTCTGGCCATGCCAGAACACTAAAAATTTATGACAGCAACTAACCTCAAAATGTGAATGCCACGAAATGCATTTACGACCGCAATGCAAGTGCCAAAGTTGAAACATTTCTACACTAACCAATAATGAAAGTTGCTCGATTTCATGGCTAACTTGGTTGCTAATTGCAGAAATTAAATATTTTTATCGAGTTTTACATTGCTCTACTAACAGTTAAATACGATTCGTTAACCAACACTGGCCATCAATCATAGCTTTTTAAAAAGTTGTAAAAGTGTTGTTGCTGTTTCTTAGCACTGTTTGTTTGAGCTGATTCGAAATGAAAACAGATCATAGATAATATGTATTAAGTAATTTATTTAATTCAATTCGTACTTTATTTTTACATTATTATATTTAGCTTCAAGCTGAACTTTAAATCTATTCGAATTTCTAATTTTGATTGATCCCTAGAAATGATTTCAATAGACAATCTATGCTTGCAATGCAAATAAAGCTTTGGAAACTGTTTTCTTAGATAGGACGCTGAGATTAAGTTAACGTATGGCTATAGCGTTGATTTAGACAGAGACAGGTAATGAGTAAATTATCATCCAAAACAAAAGTGTTTTTGTAAATTTCAAAATTTGAATGTTGAAATTTTCTAATATTAAAAACATTTTTAACGAGCAAGAGGCCAATTTCTATCTCCAAAAACAAACATTGTAGAGCCACAAGAAATTTCCAACGAGTAAAAAGTTTATTCAACACATAAGAGAATAAAATATTCACCATTTCAGATCACAAATTTGCCCATTTAGCCTATATATACGTATATATATACATATATGTTTATGGTACATACATATTCTTTTTTCTTGGTTTGTGGCGCCAATGATGTTGAAAGTTGATTACGCTTTAATGGCCAAGGCGTTGCTGGAAGTTTTACCATTCCACGATCTTTCTCTCTCTCTCTCTCTCTCTGTCTGTCTCCTTTTGGCCAAAAAAAAAAAAATACATTTCTAATTATTTAATGGCTGCACCGCATGCAGTTTTGTTATGCAAATGGTCGGCATATGGTTGGGTCTGCCAAATATTTACGAGCTTCAAGGGAGCCAAGGAAGAGTTTGGCAGTATATTTTATCGGTTTTTCTTTTTTAAAGAAACTTTTCAATCGTTATTGCAGACACACACACTCGCACACACACACACTTGGCTAAGCACGTAATGGCCGCCTCTTCTAGTTGGTTTCTGCCTTTGTGCAGTGATACGTGCCAGGCAAAACAAAAAGCCAAAATGGAACAAAAGGCGTTTGTAATGGCGCCTTAAAGTGCAAAAGTAAAGTGCTCAAAATGGAGAAAAAAAAACAGGGAAGAAGAGAAACCTTTAAATTGTCTAAATATGCAAATTGAATGAGGGCGCGGCTATTTTCCATTAAATTCTACTTTGAATGGCAGGCATTTCCTTAACTAGCCCAGTTAGTACTCGCAAAAAGAGAGTTCATCAGTTATTTGATGTTCGGCTAATTGAAATTCCAAAAAGCCAAAGAAAAATCTGTTTTAAAACTTTTTGTATCCACACACACATGTGGACGGAGCACCGCATATGGGGAAATGGTTATCGGATGCATCCGGCGGCAGCTGTGGCTTCTTTCGCTTGACTGCCTCTGCAATAGCAAGTCTCCTGCTCCCAGACAGATTAGCCATCTACTGGAAGGCAAAAAAAAGGAAGGGAATTGAATAAGCTTGACAAAAGGAACAAAGAGGAAAAAAAATTCCCGTAATGATGCGGAAGCGGACAAAAGGCCACAACGATACAAAAGGCGAGCCGAGCTACCAATCGCCAATGGCCAATGGGCAATGGGCAAAGGCATTCTAAAATTGCGGTCAATTGAAATGGCAATCAAGTTAGTGGCACGTCCTCGTCACAGGACTCACACACACACACACACACACACACAGAGAGATAGAAGAGCCACAATTTGCTGAAATTCACACCCACAGGACAAAGGCACAAAGAGAACGAGTCGCAATTATAACAAAGGCGAAAGCAAAACCAAAGCTATTTAGCTTAGACCACGGCATTAAAAACGGCGAAAGAACTTTTAAACGATTTGAAAGATTGAAATGGAATAGGAAAAAACAGACAGGAAGTACACAAGTCACGCATTGAATTATCAAATTACGTAATATTCGATTAAATCAAATCAAAAAATAAAAATCCAAAGAAGAGTTTTGTAATGTCACAATTTCTAGCTTTTTTACAACAAAATAATAATAAATTTCCTTTTTACTAGTTTCTCCTATTAAGGTGAAACTGAATAAATCAAAGCTGACCATCGACTTGTAGCTTTTTCTCGCGATTATCTTAAATTTTTCCATCTTTATTTGATAATTTTCGAACCACTTTAAGAGTTGTGC
This sequence comes from Drosophila sucinea, assembly GCA_018150745.1. Lineage (NCBI taxonomy): Eukaryota > Metazoa > Arthropoda > Insecta > Diptera > Drosophilidae > Drosophila > Drosophila sucinea. The sequence goes on along the minus strand of JAECWP010000159.1, from coordinate 165,876 downwards.
ATCAAAACAAAATCGCAAGCAATTTAAAAGAAGAAAAATCCAATGAAATGAATACCACAAATCAACTTGAACCTGACAACATCTTGGCGCCTAGACGAGCAATTGAAATATATATAAAGAAATTTTTGGGGTGAACAAATGAAGGACCCCATGGAAGAAGACGGGCTAGAATGAAGGGGGAAAATGACTGAAATTAATAGTGTCTAGCATTTTGTTGGTGGAGATGAACAAAAAACGAGAGCAGGAAACCATTTTGTGGTTGTTGTCTTCTTTTCTTTTCTTGCTCCTTGCCCCAGAATCGAGGTTAGGAAATCCATTGCCTACTTTGAGGCGAAGGCAGCGACAGGAGCAGCGGCAGCGGCATTTAGCTCAGCACTTTTCAATTTAGTTTGCTATCGCCTGGCAATTTGCACAGACAAACTGCAGCTGTCCAACTACAACTACATTTACAACTGCACACTTGCTTTCCCCCTCCATCTACGCCACCGTCATGAGCAACCTTGCAACATGCCTTCAGGCTAAGGCTTCTGCTCTCCACTTTCATGTTGTTGCACCAAGCAGATTTTCAGTTTAGCTCTCAGTTTGATGGCCATTTTCAAGCAATTCACAGACAAATCTTTGTGCCAGGAAGTTTTACTCTCGCGGTTGTTGGTGTCGGCATCAACACACAACAACAACAACAAAATGTAAGAGTGAAAAACTGCTGGAAACCCCCAAAAAAAACGTTTTGCGGTTTTTTCCCTCTCTGACTTTTCCCTTTTTCTGAATTTCTTCTACTGATTTCTGTGGTAAAAGTTTCTTTCTTAAACGTTCTTCACACACACACACACACTCACGGACATTTCCCGCAGTTTTCCTAGTCTGTTCATGATTTATGTTGTCTAGTGTTCCACGCTGGCAAAAAGTGCTTATAACAACAACTGGAAAAACGATCAAAAAATGCACTTGTCAGTCAATGCAACGCAACTGCTGTACAACTGACTACGTACTGACTTGTTATGAACTTAACCGCAAAGCACACACAACATCCACAAAAAACAAATAACTATAAAGAAGTTAAAGCAATGAACCGAATTGCAAATACCCTAAGACATGTCATAGTTACCCTTTCCATTCGTAAGTTTACTAATCAATCAACAGTCGAATGTCCATAAATAAAGCAAACCATTCGAAAATGCGAAAATAATTAAAGGGTATTGAAAAAACCGAAAAGCTGCATGCAAAGTTCTCGTCTTTCTAAAAAGTTTTTCAGATTGTTTTGTTTGCCTGAGTAATTTAAGTGAACCTAATGGGATGATGTCGATGGGTTTATATAGATTTCTTCGTTCACTTCTCCCCCAAAAGTTGGTTTTCGTTTGGCGCTTCGGACAATTTAGTTAAGAAAATTATTGACTGTTTGTTGAGTCCTGCTGAAGAAGGGTCCTTTCCTTGCATGGTTTTCATGTGTGGGTCTCTCTGAATGCAGAGATGAGTGCTAGATAAGCAAATGGTTTGTTGTAAAAACTTCTTAAGTGATTGAGTTCTGTTGAATATGTTTTCTTCACCATCCACTTCAACTTTTGCTCTTGAAATCAATGTGGGAAAAATGATTGAAAAAAATAGAAAGCAAAGAAAAACAAAAACTGCAAATGCAATGAAATTCAAGATTTGTTTCAATAAATTTTTAGAACTTTGTGTAATCAAATTCATTGAATCTTTCGAGGTATTTTAGATAACCAATGATCTAAATTAACTTTGGCAAGAAATTAAATGCCAATGCATCACTATACAAAGGAAATATTACATTTATTCATATTTTAAATGTATTCGAATAATATTGTAAAGCATTAAATCTTTCGAGCCATTTTAGATAAAACTAATCTATATTAAATGGATTTAGATAGTTGGTTGCGTTCTTTAACTTTGGCAAGAAATTAAATGCCAATCCAAATCTATACATTCATTCATATTTTAAATGTATTCGAATAATAAATAAGAACATTCTGTATTTATGGAATTACTAATTACAACAAGTTCATTAGGAAAATAGAGCAGCCTTCTGGTTGAGATACATTCTTACCACATTATCATGTCATAACAACAAATATTAGCATAACATGATATATATGTGTATACACAATGGATTAATCATACGAACTAACGAACTTTATATTGTTCTTCATCTCATTTAAGGTAGCAACAACAAGGAACATATCCTTACATTGGCTGCTGGCTAAATTTCCTGGAACATATAGTGCCGCTAAAAGTTTTATGGTATGTTTTATGTTGTGTAAGCGTAAAACTTTTCGCAATCCACCTAAAATATATGAAATCTGTGTAGAATTATGAACTTTGCTAATTACCAGAAGCTTACTCACCAGCCTTGTGTGTGTGTGTGTGTGTTATTTTTGTGTAGCCAGAAGACAAAAAAAACAACAACTCAACATACATATGCCACATGTTCCTTGTATTTGTAGCTTGTTAATGTCTTAACATTTACATAAATTCATTGGAATGGGCTGGCCAAAGGGGAGGAAAGGAACATTCATACATGCATTCGACTGAGCCATCAATCAAATCAACAAATGACCAAGTTAGAGAGTTAGCCAGTTAGCCAACCAATGCCAAGGAAATGAAATGAAAATTAGAATGCACACATTCACGAGAGTGGGACAGGAATAGATAGTCCTGGGAGAGAGAGAGAGAGAGAATGTGTGTGTCTGGTTGGATCTAAAAGGTGGGACAGGCTACAAACCGCAACGTCAACTTCAACAATGCCCAAAGGCAGTGGCAGCGCGTTGTCACGTGAGCTTGAGCAAGGCAATCAACGAATCAGGCAACCAATCAAGCGGCGTGTGACATGCAACTGAAGCGTGTGCGTGCCGCTTGCATGGATTCAGGGACCGGGTCTGAATGAAGGTAACAGAGAGACACACACACACCCACACACACACACCCAGCACACGACACGACACCGGCATAGGGCAGATAGTGAACAGTGGTTTCTAGAAACGGAAAAAACTTAACTTCAATTAAATATTAAATGGCAACAAGTCATCAGATTCAAGACATTACTTACTGTAATACATTCAAGAATTCCAAGAAGCAAATCCTGCTTAACTAACTACAGGAAAACACTTACATAATTTTGTTGCAATTGTTGAGAAATTAGAATATTAGCATAAAATAATCATTACAAATTGTTTTAATAAAACTTCTTAACTCTGGCGTATCCGGCTCAAGGTTCTACACTCAAAATACATTTTAAAAGCAACTAAAACTGAGCATATTGTGTGTGTATCTCTGTTGACTCTAAAAACGCACGACTATAGTAGTTCCTTTAGGCGTGAACTAGTTGTGAATTACAAATTCAGCATTGAAATAAGGCACAACGTATCGGTAACAGTGGACTTATATCTGTTTTTATAACCTTTATAAAATTGGTGAGTGCTAGTCATCTGTTCGTCTGTCTGTTTTTATGCAAACTACTTACTCAGTTTTTCATTTAGTTGAATTAAAATTCGTATTTGAGCTTTACATTGATATAAGCAGCACATTTGACGGAATCGGCTCAATCAGACCATTAAAAATTGACCAAAAACCCAAATAAGCACCAAGTGCTTTTTCTTAATGGTAATTTATTTGTATGATGTCATCGTATGATTTTAGGTCAAGGAATATTAAAGGGCAGATAAACTTAAATGCGCTGAAGTTACCTTCTTTAGATATTTAACTATGAATATAAAAAGAAATAGACTTTAAAAATAAACCTAAATTTTAATAACTTTTTATAGACTTTTAAAAAAATAGAATTGAATGGAATCTTCGATTTTACCATAGCTTTTTGAGCACTGTTCTTGCACTATGACTCGCGCTGCCTTTGTTGGTGCCGTATATGCATTATCGGAACTGTGACTCCTTCCCAATGTGGTGAAAATTGAGTAGGATGGCGGTAGGGGGGTGGGTGGAATGACAGCAGACAACAAAACTACTGGTGCCTGTCAAGAGGCATGGCCAACTCTTGGCCACTATCAAGTTAGTTTATAGTCAGAGCGTAGTTTGGGTTTTAGTTTGCTTCGCACGTTGGCACTTTGGTTAGGTTCCTGTCCGTTTAGTGCCGAGAGACACGTCAATGCCTTCATCATTTAATTAACTGTTTCGTATAGCACAAGAGCGTCCAGTGTCTGGGTGACTGGTGACTACTGAGTGGTGACTGGTGGGCCCTTCGACTACGTGTCCATCATGCAAAATGTGTTGAAAATCATATTTCAATATGCATCAAACAGAATGGAGTTGTGACTCTTCCTCTTTCCTCTTTTCACACCATTTCATTAAATCAGTGATACATGTGTAAGTGAGGAAAATTAGACAAAGAGCGCTTGATTAAAGAAAATTAACCAAATGTTCTCTTAAGTCTTTCCACTTTGCCATTTACATCGTTACTAATTAACATACAATGAGCTATCAATGTTTGGCTTATACAATTCGTTTGTAGAATTGTAAAACCTTTTAAATTAGAAAACTTAACAAACAAAAAAAAAAACAACTTAAACTCTTTATAGGGGAAAGACTCGTCTCTGTGAGTCTGCGAGAGATTTCCTTGTTCCTTTTTCCATATTTGATTGCAAAGGCTGCTACCAATTGTTGTGCAAACAACTATTTTACTTGACATTTTCCACTACACGACGACTTCACTTCCATTGCCATTGTGAGTGAGTGAGTGGCACTTGTTTTCCTTTCGTTTTTCCTTGCTCTCTGCTGTATTGTTGTTTGGCGAGAAAATGCGCGTTCTTTGTCTGCCTTCTACGTTTTTTTCTCTCTCACTCCCTTTTGATCTTTCTTTCTCTCTCTCTCTCTCTCTCTCTCTCGTTCTTTGTCCTCACTAAGGGCATTAATGTCAACAACTGTTACCTTTGCTGCTCACCTGCCAGCTCTTCGTCTTCGTCCCTGTCACACTCCTTGGACAAGTAAGAAATTTGTTTTCCGTTTTCTCCTCATGCATCTTGAAGACAATTTAAATAGCTTACGAGTTTTTGGCTTAAAATGTTGTCCAAATATATAAATTGCAACATAAATTATACGCACACGGTCTGTCAGAACATGTGTGTGTGTGTAAGTGAGGTGGTGTGTGTGTGTGTACGCCTAAACGGAAATCATGTACGAAATAAACTCTACACAGAAAGCCAGTAAAAGGTTTTCCCTGGCTTTCCCTGGATGACGTCGGCTGCGGCGCCATTTGTTGCCGTTAACATTTCCGCTTTATTTGTCTGTCTGCCCTTTGCACTTTATCTCTCTATTTCTCTTTTTTCCTACCCTATATTCGAAAGGTATATGCGTTTCTCAAGCCAGTCTTATATTATTCATTTCGGATTTTGCATCTCTTATGAAGAAAGGGTTTTCTACAATCTAGTGAATTTTTTGTCTTAGTCATTGAACCAAATTAGTTAGTTAGTCAGTAAGTTCAACTACAGGGTACCTCGCAGTTCATACTCCGAACCACATGCAATAGATATGTTTTTCCGTTTTTTGGACTCGTTGTCTTTGTTGTTGGTTGTTGGTTACCTACATTTTTATTTGTTACTGCAGTTTTAGGTTTTATCTCTCTCTTTCTGCTCCTCCTCCCCAGCCACTGCTAATGTTTTAAATATAAACTCCGAAATAACGTCGAAAATAAATACATAAATCTCTGTGGCAAAAATATCACGCTGAATTTTCTTTTCAATCTGCCGCTTTTCGGGTTTGCTTGTGATTTTTGTTTTCGTATTTTCCTTTATTCGTTTATATTGTTGTTTTGCAGCCATAAATTTATTGCTTACAAGTTTATCTATTATTTGATAGTCATGGAATTGAGAATTGTATTTGTTGTTGTTTTGCCAACTGAATGCAAAGATAAGCAAATGAAATACTTTTGAAAACAAAAAAACGGAAACATAAAATACAATGTGTTCAACAAAGAAAATTCAACAGAGAGAGAAATATTACTTTTCCCAATATTGGGTATTTAACCCATATCATATTCCATAATAATTATGTGAGTAGTGCGAATATTTTTTTCAAGGATGAAGAAGCTCAATGAAACTTGATATAATCATTAAAAAATGGAGAAATTTTTTGCTTTATTAATTATTCTGTGAGCATCACAGAAATGGCTGACCAGACAGTTGGGTTTCCGCTTTTAATTATTCATGAAACTGAAATTAAAAATAAATAAGAAAACAATGGTAAAAAGAATTAAACTTTTAAATCTTAAATTTATGGCAAACATTTTGGCTGAGTGCACTAAATCGATCGATTAAATTAAACTACCCGTTCTTGATTTCTTTGCTAAATTTATTTCGACAATATAATTTCATTAAATCCGTAATAAGTTATCTTGGCCAATTTCCGGTGATAAAATTAGTTGATTACGTGGTAAAACCTTTTTCCTCTTTTTAAGTTCCTTCTTTCTTTTTGATTTTGTTGAATAATGTCAGTAAGTGAAGGAAATTTTCCGCTGAACCTAAGCTATTTTTATACCTTTATCATGTTATATGTATCTCTGATAAATTGTCTGCTGCTCGACTGCCTGACTGCCTGCTGCCATTCCCCACTCAAGTTTAATTTGCCTGTCATTTCAGGGACTAAGCTGACATTTTGCCCGTTGCCCTCCTTTGCACAGTACCGCAACCCTCTGGCGTGACCCTTTCGTGATCACTGACTGGTTTGCCCCAAGCTGAGCAAAAATTTTCTGAAATGTAAGCGGAAAAAAATTGTAGCGGGTCCGGGGCAGGGGCAGGAAGAACGTTGAACAAGAAAACTTGCACAGGTTGCCATTTCATTTCATTTCATTTCATTTGGCTTCATATCAAGCACCGGATGAAGGGATGAAGAGATGAAGTGATACGAACATGGCCAAAAATGAAACTAATTACGTGAAGGACTTTACACGCAGATAAGACTTAAATCACCGAAAACGAAATGAATGAGGCAAACAGAGAAATGAATGGAAAAAAAGGGGTTTGAATATCAACGTCATTAGGCCAAAGCCAAGTCGCATCACCTAAAGTGTAAAAGCCAACAAAAAAATGCGGGTTAATTACGCTCAAAACAATAAATTACTTCGCTCAAAGAAGATGCAAAAACGTAGCACAACAAAAATCTCCCCAAAAAGAAACTGAATAGGCAGGATTTTGTATACCCTTCCTAAAATATTTATCCTACCAGCAGGTCTCGAAAAAACTTAATTGTATCGAACGTCTGCCCAAAACAAGCATATCTCATTTAGCAAGCGTATAATGAGTCAAAAAAGAAATTAGTAAAAGGAAAGAACCGGTGCCATGGCATTCAGCTTTCAACCCTAATCAGCTTAGGTCCACCCCACCCCTTTTACCCTGCCCAACCACAGAGCGAGAGATGATTAAATTTCCCGTGCTTTTTTGTATTTGCTGTTGTGGTGCACATTCAAAGAACGTTACGTATACGCCATGTGTTGCATTGTCTTTGAGTTGTGTTCAACTGGAATTCTCGCTTTTAGCAAAGAACTTCTTTTCGCCTCCTGTCAGTCTGTCCATCTATCTATCTGACTGACTGTCAGTTCTCTAAGCTGCATTTATCGCCGTCGTTGTTCAGGCATTTAGATGTTGTTGCTGTTTTTTTTTTCTGTTCACTTAATTTTTCTCTTTTTTTTCATTCTTCTTTTTCTTTGTTTTTGTTTTTGGACTGCGTCATGTTGGAAAAAGGAATTTTTTAATTATAAAATGTGTTTATCCGGAATTAATTGTTTTTTGTTGAAGCTGTCCCAAAGCAAATCCAAACAAAAATAACTCTTACTCGTCCTATATCCATCTCTCTCACTTCTTTTACTGCTCCCTGTCACTCTCCCTCTCCTTTTTTCTCTCATTCTTTCTCTCTCCTTATCTCTGTCTCCTGCTGTTTGGATAATTGTGCGCGTTTACTTTGACTTTTCAACGTTTTCATTCTGTATAAGAGAAATTTTTAAGAGGATTATCAGCCACCTTTTTTGTATAAAATATTAATTCGCGAATCCTGCGAAGGGCATAAGGAAAATTCTAAAATATTGTTTGCTCGATCAGAAAAGCTGTTCTCGCAAAGATTTAAAACTTACAGTGGAACACTCTCGATAATTGGGTAAAAAATTTATAGAAATAAAATCACATTTTCAAATTGATTGTCTAATTTCCAAATCTTTAATAACATATCCTCAAGTCATTCATCAATGCGCACAACAGAAAATGATGTACAATAATTTTGAGCTCGATTCATTTATCGATCAGTTGTTGGTGGTCTACGAAAAATATTTCGATTGATTCAATGCGTATTCAATGGGATCATCTTTGTTCGAACGCATGTCATTTCGGGATTTGGTTTCCAGATGCTGCTGCTGTTGCTGCTGCTGCTGCTGCTGCTGCTGCTGTTCCTGTTGCTGAGATTGGGTTGGTGGAAAGAAATGGGCTTCCAGTTGAGCCACACCTTCGGGTGTGGTCAAATCGTATGCAAACTTTAAATATTTATCGAAGAAGCTTTTCGTCTGGCTACTTGAATGTTTGCCCCGTTGATGACGCTGCTCCTGCATAAGATTTGCTGCCATATCTGTTTGGGCAACTGGTTTCGATTTGATTTTCGCCTTCTTTTCCTTGGTTGTAACCATATCCGATTGACGTTTTTCGATCTTAGTGGTGGTGGTGGTGTTAGTGGTGGTGGTGGTGGTGGCTGTGGTGGTGGTAGATGGTTTCGAATGACTTTTGAGACTTGCTGCTGTTGCACTGTTTGCACCGCCGCCACAACGTTGCATGCATCGTGAGGATTGCGGTTGATCTAAATGATGATGACAATGATGATTACTCTGGACCTGACCTTTGGTTCTATTAGAACGAGCGACCTCAGTACGTTTGACATCTTGCACTAATTTAGTTAATTTCGTTTGACGTTGCTGTTGGTGCTGCTGCTGCTGCTGATGACGACTCTGGCTTGAATTTGTTGCCAATTTATCCTTTCCTTTCTTATCCTTTGGCGGCAGCTGATAGAGTTCCCCATTTATTGGTAACTTTGACTTTGTCGATTTGGTTTGATGACTTGAAATTTTATTAGCATTTTGGCCAGATTTGCGTGTTGGTGGCTGCCGTTGTGCCATAATTTCTTTTTAAACTAGTCACGACTAAATTTGTTCTCTCACAATCTTAGAATTCAACTAAAAACACGAAAAAAAAAAATTGTCAGAAATTGAAATTAAAACCAAATGGGAAATGTGAAAAAGTGAATGAGAACTTCTAAACTGACTAACATTTATCTCAGTGACGATGATATGCAAAATTTTGTAAAGTGGGCGTGCTGTGCGTATGTGCTATTCACACATTCGGCCACAAATACAAACCGCAAGCAAAAGCAGCTCATTCAGCAGTAAACAACAAAAGCCTCGCATTCAGCATTGTAAATCATAATCCGAACAATAGAACAAATGAAGCTAATGTGGCGCAGGCAACCGACAACAACAACAACACAAACAAAAGGACAGAAAGATGAATGTGTGTGACTGCGTGTGTACAATGGTGTGTGGTGTACGTGTGCGTGCGTGTGTGTGTGCGTGTGTGTACGGGTGGTCAAGACAAACTTTAAAAGCTGGCAAATTAAAATCTAAGTAATTATAAAACCAATAAAATCACTTTTAACATTGTTTAAATGTTAACATATCCTGCAATCAAGCTTTCATTAAAAATAAACCTATAAATAGTATTTATTTTAAATTAATGAGATCTTATAGAAGTTAGTTAAATATTAGAAAGCACTGTTAATAAAATTTACTACTATTAAATATTTAAATTAATATATGTAGACAAACAAGGTAACGCAATTAATCAACATTCAATTTCGCCTGAAAACTTCATACTCGAATGTTTGGTAAAATCTATAGCATACATTTTGGGGTCCAATATGAGTAGAGACTGAAAATGGGAAATTTTAAATGTTTTTTTTGCTAATACTGTTTGCATGATTTACTGCCTGGTGGATATCCTCGTTTATTTTATTCAATTAATATTGTTATTTTCACAAAAGTATCTGAATATGTGCATTTTGTGACAATGGCGCGTAATTAGCGAGAATTGATTTATGCCTTTCACGCAATCAATGCACGTTGCCCTGCTGCTTAATGAAAGACAAACACACATTCAATTCAATTATGTGATATAAAAAATATTAAACAAAAAAGTGGAATATCCGTGATGATGAAGGGTGATGATGATGACGATGATGATTGTTTTACAACGCTGAATGTAGCTGGTTGACATCGGGTCAGATCTATTTATTTGAAGCATTTGGTCCCCTTCAACCAGCTGTAGCAGTGGTTGATACCAACAAAACGCAGTGTAATATTTAAAGTTCAGTGAAAAAAGTGAACAAACTAGTGACAAATCCTCGCAGTGAAAAGAAATTATGTAATTGAACTGTGTTTAAAGCTAATATCAAATAAAGAAAGAAATTTTCAATGTCTAGCAAAACTAGAACATTTCATTTGGATTCGTTCGATTCTTTTGATGGTAAGTAATGACAAGAATCTTTAAGGGCAAAAACAAAGATTGGAAAAAATTGTGTTTCCAGCAATTTCTACTATTTTCTTTTCCATTAATTAGCTTTTGTTTGATAGGCAAAATATTTTCAAAGTCAGGCATGACTCAGGCTAAATTTTAATATTTTGTTTAATAATCTTTTTCGTTTTTAATCCCGATGATTTTTGGAGAAATTAGTATTTTACATTATTCATTTAAATGTTAATTATTTTATTCTACAATAAAATTAACACATTTTTAAATCTATTGAACTTTTTGATAAATAAAACCCCAATATTTAATTTAATAAAGTTTATAGGTTTCATTATTTCATCAATTCGAAAACGAAGGGTTCGGGAGTTTTCTGTCTGGGTATCATCGTTATTTATCTTGTTTTTTAGGTGAACCAAAATTTACGTTCTACCATTAAACCACGCCCTATTATATTTCAGACCTATTTCAAGTATTGAAGTATTATTGAAATTGTCAAAATTAAAGCGTTGAATATCACAGAGATTCCAACAGATTCAGAGCATAAACATTTTACAGGATTTCAGAAGTTACCGTGTCAAAAAAAAGATAAAATATAAATGAAAGGCCAATCGCACAACTAAAGTACAATTTAAATAAATAAATAAATGGAATGCCCATACAGGCCTCAAATTTAAATATTTTAAATATATAGAAAGGACCTACTGTCGGCTGGTGGAACCAAATGTATATAACAACGGCAAATTACAGTGAGAGAGAAAACATTGATGGCTAGTCATGTTTGCACTTCTCTTATTGAGGTTCACAAAATAATTTCCATGATTTAACAAATTAAATGAGCAAACAAAAACATTTTTATCAAAAGATACTGCACCACCAGTGCACATGTACATTTGAAACTTAATTGTCAAACAATTTTATTAGAAAAGTTTTGTTTTAAAGCAATTATATATTGTTATTAATATGTTTAAAAACATTCTAAATGAAACAATTTGTGAGGGCGCATTTTTTTATACAAAAGGATGTTGGATATTTCATTCCCTTGCAAAAAAAGTAAAAAAGATATATGACAAAAAATGTGGTTTTCAAATTTTGAAGGTTGTTTTATGCTGCAATGTTACTAGAGACACCACTAGACCACTTTAAACTCACTCACGTTCAATATTTACAAAAGAAATTTCCCAAGATACATTAGCCCAACTAAATTTCATCCAAGCTGTTTAAAAAAAATGTTGTTTCTTTAAAAAAAATGAACACCCAGAAAGGTTTAGTAATATTTGACAAAATTGCAGAAAATTTTCTTCCTGACGCTATCAAACTTGTTTTAAACGGATACTGTTTTTTTAGAGAGCCTTTTATCAACTTTAAATAATAAATAGAGCGGCGTATTCCTTTTATGATTAAGGGGATATGTTTGTTCTTACGTTCAAAGGAACCTGATTAAAATGACCCAAGTACAAATAAGTTCATAAGTGAATTACAGGGTACAAAAATAATAGATGCAGTTAATGTGCAAAAGGCCGATTCGGTATACATTGGGTTGTTAAATATATTTATATATACATTTCCAAACTGCATTTTTATCTCAGACTGATATTAAGTCCTTCAGATAAACTCTATTTAATATATGTAGCGAATAAATCAAGTTAGTTAGTAGCCACAAATTTTTCATTATTGACAGTTTAAGGGCTTTCTAATAATGTTGCTTAAGGTTACATGTTGAGGTTACATTTGGAATGTTTCCCTTGTATCCCTTGCTTTAAGAAAATACGATTTTTAAGAAATTTCAACATTTAAAAATACGATTTTCCAGTTCCTTAAAAACAAAATTTCAGTCTTTTAGTTTAATGGAGTTCCTTAGTTCCTAATTATCAAACTTGGTTCCTAGTTTCTATTATAAGGAAGTGATATGGGAATAGTTGAATTATTTTCATCATAAAAGGCGATTTTATTCTTTACCAATAACTCTGGATCTGGAAGCTAATTTTTCCAGCCTGCTCCCAGTTGACAAAGTGTTGATTTATTTATTAATTTTTCATGTTTTTTTGGCTTCGACTTCCTGTAATTACTGCATTGTACACCAAATCGACCAATTATGTCAAACATTTTTAATGGACATTATTTTTAATTCTAATTTCAAATCTTTTTGGCCTTATGCAGGTTTTAGGTTGCCTTAGTTCGCTGTCATCTGTGGAAAACCGAAATTATTAAGTCCCTGCAAATTTAAGTATTAAACAGATGACATTTCCCGTCGTTTTTAAAAAATTGAAAACATAAATTAAGCTACAAATTCAATTAAATTTGTAATTGAAAATAAATTCATTGAACCTAATTGAAATGAAGGCACAAATGGAAATGCATTTGATTTTCTCTCATTTCACATTTCGCTTGTAATAAATTTGCGAAATTCAAAATCTGCACTCAACTGCAATTTACTGCCTAATACATTAAGTTAAGAGCATTAAGTATTTAGAAGTAAATATTTGCTGGCATTCAATAGGCAAATACTTGTAATTTGGAGTAACTCCTCGTAGATCAAACATTTTGCATTATTGAAGTGAAGCATTTTATGCAAATGTAAATCGCATAGCTTGTAAGCCATATATTTGAGTTGCTAGGACGCGAAGTTTGTCAAACAAAATCGAGTTTAATTAATTTTATGGCCTTTGGGAACATCTACACACATACATACTTATATGTATATGTATGTGTTTGCATGTATAACTCACTTCATTTGGTTCTCTACGCTACTCTGGCTACTCAATTAGTTAACAAGAGTTGAAGTTGAATTTGAATTTGGGGATTTGAATTTAGTTGCAAATCAAGTGAGATGCAAATATAACAACAATTAACGAAATGAAATGTAGCGCAACGAGTGAACGAATCGAAATGAATAAAATTCATTTCATTTCATTCGAGTGTATGTATAATAAATTGCATAATCCAATTGAAAATGTAAAGTTGCGAGTGGACCAAATAAAAAAAAAAAAAAAAACCGAGAAACCAGAAAACTTGATCAAAGACATTTCGCCTAGGCTATAAATTATTCAATTATGCGAATTTCGTATTGAACCGAAACGAAATGGAATTGAAAGTTGATGGTTAGCGGGTGTCGGTTGAGGGCGAGAACTGCATTGAATTTCAAAATGGTCAGCATTTAATGAAGGTCCTTGCCAAATGGAGCAGAAGCCAAAAGAGGGCAGAAAAAAACCTCTCTCTCACACACACACACACACAAAATAAATAAAACAACATTTACTGTAGCAAAAATTCAATTTAATGTAGATTTACATGCAGTCGAGGCGTAATTTTCGTTTCTTCTCTTTTCAATGAGAACGCTTGACAAATCACCGCACAGGATCAGACCAGAGAAACAGGAGGAGGCGGCGGGAGCGGGAGCGGCAGCAGCAGGAGTCACCGTCATCGTCATCAGAGGAGGCCTGCGGCCGTGTCATTAAATGAAATCGACATGAAACCAACGTGACCAACGTCATTAATTATCGCCGACGAATGTTGTGCGCTGCTAATTACGACCTGAGGGGGAGTCGACGTTCAACTGGCCCGGACGGTCAAAATCAGGCGGCCGAGTAGCAGGAGACGTTGGAAATGGAGTGGAATAAAGTAGAGCAAATGGAGGAGATGGAGGCAAACAGGCTCTTCGTTGTTCAACATGATGGTGCACATTTTGCATTTTGGCCACGATTTTTAAAGTGTGCGGCTAGCCGCAATCGCAATATGTATGTATATGTATGTACATACAATCCATGAGAGCCGCCGGGCAAATGTGGCAAAGAAAGGGCGAAAAATAGTACGAGAGTTGAGAGTTATACTAGGTCGACAGCAAACATATCTCGCAGGCAGAACAAACAAACTAGTTTCCAAAAAAACAAAAGCTTATAATATACATATTAAATTGTTGTGTTATAAAACCAAAACCAAAAATTGTTCATTTTCTTTTACATACAATTAAATTTGCAAGTTTTGGTTTTTCGGTGTTTCTGTTTCTATGAAAACTAATCTCTCAGCTTTGAGCCTTCGTATTTCAATTTGTCGCAATCGACTCAGTCGGGTAACTATAACATAAAATCCTGAGACCAACATATGAGATTAACATATGCCTTTTGAGAGCTAAATGTATGAGTGAATAGACCATACATAACTCTCAAAAGGAGCTATGTTTGAGAAAAAGTAGTGCATTATATTATCAAATCAAGGAACATTTTGTCTTTCTCAAAAATGTCTTCTCTTGGCTTGCCTTCGCAGAGAAGATTGTATATGAAGTGAAGCAGTTGTGGAAATTTTGCAATGTATCAAGTGTTCCTTTTTCGAATCCTTTTTTATAAGAGCTTAAGATATAGTATTCAGATTCCCCTAAGTTCAATAATGTTCCTTTTTCGAATCCTTTTTTATAAGAGCTTAAGATATAGTATTACGATTCCTCTAAGTTCAATAATGTTCCTTTTTTGAATCCTTCTTTATAAGCGCTTAAGATATAGTATTGTGATTCCTCTAAGTCCGATATTCGTACAAATCTCTAATCTAATCTAATCTCATGTTGTAGCTTTGAGCTCATGATTTATATTGATTATCAACTGAAAGGCCAATCAGGTTAGAAACAAACAGTTGGGTAAGGCTCGATAAAAATTTGAATATATATTGAAGCTAATTAGGAAAAGCTATTTAAAATATCGCCTTGAATGTTAAACAAACAAAGGCCTTTTTGTAGCTAGAGCAGAATTCTGAATCCTTAAATTAAGTCAAGTGAGGAAATGGCCCTAAAAAATAATATTCAATATGGAATTTCTTACATCAAATACAAATATTTCTAAATGTCTGTTTGCACCTCTTAGAATTGGTTACTTTTATTCTTATTTTCCAATGATATACATTTCTCTGGTAATCCACAAAATATTTGCATTAAATTGTATCTCAATTATATCAAATTTAGCACAATTTCTTTTATTTGTAGCCTAAATTTGTCTTCGTAATAAGTCAGAATTTTGTATGACCCAAATCCTTTTATGCCCTAAATATACCCAATAGACAGAATAATTCAACATACATATTGCATGAGTTTTGTGTGTATATATGATACATTTTCCGGAACATCTATACAACATTTTGTAGCCGCTAACTGTTGTTGGTGTGAGGAAAACTGGTTGTGGGAGGGGAGGGAGAAGGGGTGAATGGAATTGAGCGATGCTTGCTTTACAATTTCTCATTCATTGCATTGCATTGGCTTTTGCATTGTGTGTGTGTATTTGGGGCCATTTGGTGGAGCACTCAATGTCATCTGCAGTTGTCAGTCAACTGAATTTGATGAAATGCTCAGCGCTAAGGAGAAATGAAGATGAAGAGAGCTGCTTGCTGACCGCACCATTCATTTCATCATTTTACAAACAACTCGCTATAAAAGATAAGTCGCATCAAGTACGAAAACTTAAGCCAGTGAAGCGTAAGATACACAGCAACAGCAACAGCAACAACAACTGCAACTGAGACATCGACGACCGCAACGACACAGCGCACAAAGGACACAGGACACAACCACAAGAAGCGACTCGAGACGAGAAAATACGAGGCAAGTCAAGGATGAGGTATTGGATTATTTATTCTTTCTTCTTCCACTTTTTTTCGGGGGGTCCGTTGGGGGTTGGGGGCTGGGTGTTGGGTGTTGGGTGGGTGCGGTTATGTCAATATGACGACAATAGGATTTGCTACGATAAGCTTTCTGTGGCCCCCGGACTCAGTTCCAGTCTCTGTCCTACGGCACAACTCTGACGTCTGAGTTCGCTGATAAATGAAATTCGCAAATAAATGCATCCTTGTGTAGCCCAACGCCCTTCCCCCCGCCAGTATTTCCCATTTTCCTCATCGCATTTTTTTGCCATTTGATGTTGTCGTCAGAAATTCATAAATATTTCGTCTTTATTTTGCCATATATTCGCATGTATTCAGACTACTTACTTACTTAGTATTTTATGCCCACTTTGTTATATTAAATACCAACAAAAAAAAAAAAAAAAGAAATCTTGAAGGAAAGTGGCACTCAAAATGCCTTTGAATACTGTTGATACAAGATCAACACTCAGATTAAGTAATTATATTAAGGAATTAACTTACTTAGAGGACAACTAACTAATTATGGTCTTAATAATTGAATTAATATAATGTTTTCTGTTGTCTTACTTTGTCCATCAATGATGGAATTAGGTAAGAAAGTGTCTTATATTCAGTTTTATACTCGTAGGTAAGTCTAAGTCTTAATGGTGGCGCAAAGGTTTCAATGAAGGTCTTACACAGAGAATTGAAGGTGGACTCCATTAAGCTCGAGATTCATAGACTCATCTACATCTTCAATATGTTTATAATTAATATATTAGCAGTTAACTCATTACACGACTCCAGAGGATTAACCCACTTATTATGAGTCAACTAAGATTGCCTTTAGACATAATGGCCTGAGAGCAATAAGAATATATTGTAATGTATACATAAAAAGACTTGCTTTTTGCTGGAAATATTAAAAATATAAAAATATGCATCTTAACTTAGGCCTCATGTATCTCAAAGCACAAAAAATGTAATGCTTGAACATAAAATATATTTAAATTTTAATTTACCTAAACAGCCACTACCAAAATATTACGAACTACTATAAAGTGGTATATATAAAAATAAATTTTATACATTGAAATGTATAAAAAGTTGGCCCATTTTAGAAACACACCGAATATTTTTCTGCTTTTAAAAAATTGGAAATGTTAATCAGACAAAAAAAATTATCTGGTTTTTGCCGGGACACCTTTTTCGGGGGCAATCTCTCCCCCAGTTCCCTCCCCTGGATCTGCTTCTGAGTATAAGACAAAGATAGACTAAAACAAAGTAGAAGATCGTTATGGAATATCCCAGTTAGTTGCAGAGAAGCTGTCGATCAAGACGCATTGCAAGGTCGATAAATATTAATGCAGTGCTATATATTGTATAAGAGAGCAAACTTTAACAATTAAGTGAACTAAATTGTCATCAAATCTTAATAAACAATAAATAAGTAAGTTATTGCACAAACTTGGGTTATTTTTTTATTTAATTTTCCGTGTCTCTAGTTTCTTATTGTGTTCTGCAATTAGGTCTAAATTCATTTATTTGCAATTATCTGGCTGGGTAGCGTGACTGTAGTTGTTATTGCCCGCATAATTATTCGCATTTATTTGTTATTTATACACTTTATTTATGCATTTCGACACACACGCACAAAAATAGTAGAATGAATACATTTGGTGGCCATTAAAAATAATAATGCTCGCGAAGTGAAGGTACTTACATTATTGTAATAAATGCATAAGTACTTTACATATTTAATTTTTTTTTTTCATATGGGACATTAACATTAATTAAAGGGATATTTTAACAGCGGGACCAATTTAAATAAACTTGTTTTTTTTATATAATGAACTCGGCAAACCATTAAAGATATAAAATAAATTAAAGTAATTTATGGTTGTAGGGTAAGCAATATATATAAGTATTTTCAGCCAAAGACCTCAACGAAGTTTCTATACCCTTAAAACGGAAGGGTTTACGCCATCAGTCGAGAAGGAACTTCAATTTAATGCAGTTTACTTTTGAGTTTACTCTAGTCCTGCTAATTAAGAATTTATGTATTTAGTTTATTTCAAATCAAATATTTCTCTTTCATTTATGCAATGCAAACATTTGACCATAATTGATATAGTCGTCTTGCAAAGGGTATAAAAATGAAAATTTCAATGTTTGGCTTTCATTTTGGGTGAATTTGAAATCCGAAAAGGAAATCTCGGCTCACACACACATACGAGGGCGAGAGAGAGAACGAGATTGTCCTGGTTGAGCCTTTTAAGGCAATATTTCTCCTGCTGACATAACTTTTTATGCGCGCAAAAAGAACTTTGGTGGCTGGGGAGGGGGGCGGTGGACCAAAGGACATAAGATGTGAGTGGCAATGTCGTCGGAAATACGTTTCACGTTTTACTTGAAAATTTTTGCGCAAAATTTGAAAATTATTCATGAGCATGTGGAAATTAAATTCAGGTCCACACAAAAGGAGATTTATATCTGTCCGTCTGCCCGTCCGTCCATAGATCCTTTTGGCTCGCTCGATTCCATCCAACTTGGCTATTTATCTGCCTGGAGCATCATCTAATTTTTTCTTTTATTTTTTTCGGTTTTTCTTTTTTTTTTTTTTGTTGTTTTGCTCCCAACTTATCGCAAGTTTTCCATTATAAAATTAGGTCAGCTGCAAAAATAACTCAACTCGAACTATTTTAGCAGCCAGTTCGTTCGTTCGTTTCGCCGAGTCCTGCGAGTCTGTAGTTTTTTCTGTTCTGTTCAGCTCCTGCGGTCGCCGGACAAATATTTAGTTGAGCAGCTCGCACAAAATGGAAAAAATGCTAATTTGTCAGTTTTACGCTGACATTGGTCCAAGGCCCGGACCCGGACTGGGACCCAAAAGAGTGTATAGAGTGTTCCATGAAGGACTTCTGCCGAAAGGAAGATTGCCATTTTGGTGTTTGTGGGCCTGTATGGGTGGGTGTATTCGCTTCATGCTGCTTCTTTTGGTCTGTTGTCATAAAAATTGTTTCCATTACATTATGCTGATTTCGTACATTTATTCTGTGCCTCTTTTTGTGGCAACTTAATTTCCATTTTTCTTTTTTTCCTGCTTCACAGTATTTATCTTTTTTTTTTTTACTATGCTGGATATCGGAATGTCCAGTTTGTTTGTGTTTGACCAAAAACCAATTTCTATTTTCCGTTCCAAACTCACACACCCACACACACATACACGAGGAGAGTGAAAAGTTTATTTTGCAACAAAGCAAAATTTGCTGAGATGCAACAACAGGAACAACAAGAAGTAAATCATAGCGGCAGAAGGCCGAACAAGATTTTATAACTTGTAGTGCAATCATATTTTTCGATTACGCTTAGCAAAATGAGCAAAAGGCTTAGAAAGATGTAGTTGATGCTTCTCTTCTTTATGGCCTGCTTTTCCTCTTTATCTCGTTGTTGCCCTGTAATTTATAGACATTTTACGCATTTCATTGGAAGTAAAGGTTCTTGCCATTTATTAAAGACTGCGAAGTTGCAAATACTTAGTAATCAGTACAAATTACAGTGAAGGAGAAGAAATTTTAATATTGTTTAGCCGAAGTTCCTGTGTGCCTTAACTGATAAAATTGAGCATTTTCCACCTGCCTTTTGTTGTCTCAGCTTCAGACAGCTTTTGCAGCCAAATTTTATATCAAAATTCTACATCTTGTTTCACAAAAAGTATAATTGCATAAACAAAGTGAATATATTTCACAATTTTAGCGACTAATTTTGTTTTAAAATTTATTAAAACTGTTTAGAGAACTACCAACTGTATGTATTTTTAATTATCGTTCACATCTGTTCACGCCAATAATTGGCGAGAGGATTCGGATCGGCTCTCGATTTTGATGAAGAATCGAGTTCCAGATACATATATCAATCTGCTTCTGTAAACTTCTGATTCTACAAGCTTTATTTAAGAACAACTTGCTAAGTCCTACCTGTCGAAAAAGAGAAAAAAATGTCCACATGAATCTTTATGTGCATTTTGGAGCACTAATTTAATCAAACTAATTGCATTTAACTTTTTTTTTTGTTTGTTGTTACTTTTTATTGTATAAATTGATGTATTTTATTACAAAAAATATCAAAGAAGCTAACTTTGGCTATGCCAAAGTTTGTATACCCTTGCAGCTTTTGACCATTACATTTTATTTTCTAAAAAATTTTTTGTTTCTTAATCCAATAAAGGAATATTTTAAATACATTGGCCGGGGGCAGCCAATCGCCAAATAGTAGACAATGTAGCGATTGATATTCATATTCACACACACACAATCGCAATTTTGACATATATATGTGCTTCACTGCTTATGCGTGCACTGCTTATGGCAGCAGTACTGCTGCATACTGCTGCCATAGGCAGTGCACGCTATATAGGCAAATTTTATATCGTCGAAATCAGGCGTTATGTTTATCCGATTGTTTTGAAATTCACGCATATGACGTAGTCCCTTTTTATTTATGTACATAATCAGTTTGGATAAGATTGTTCAAAAAAAAGGGAAGTTATTCGCATTTAACGATTGTATTTGTATGGCAGCTATATGATATAGTTGTCCGATCTTATTCAAAATCGCAGATGTGTATGTGGCTGTATAGAAAAGCTTATATACGAACTTTGAATGCGATAGCTCTAAAAC
Organism: Drosophila sucinea; assembly: GCA_018150745.1. Taxonomy (NCBI): domain Eukaryota; kingdom Metazoa; phylum Arthropoda; class Insecta; order Diptera; family Drosophilidae; genus Drosophila; species Drosophila sucinea. The sequence continues at coordinate 145,088 of JAECWP010000159.1, read as the reverse complement.
TGTGGGACTAGATCGCGCAGCACCAGACAAACAGACGGACAGACGGACATGGCTATATCAACTCGACTTCTCTTGCTGATCAAGAATATATATACTTTATGGGGTCGGAAACGATCCCTTCTCTGCGTTACAAACATCTGACCAATTTTATAATACCCTCTGCAAGGGTATAAAAAGGTGAATGATGAGTCTAAAAATTTATATTAAATTTATAATGTTATAATATTGATATAAAAAAAGTTTGGACAAAATTTGATCTGCATACATAACAAATTTTTGGTGGCTGTAGCTACAACTGTATACAAGATCTAAATATTTTACAACTGTATACAAGATCTAAATATTTTAGCAGACAGACAGACAATTTTGGATTTAATTTCTTTTAGAAATGGGGATATAGAGGAAAGGCAGATAACATGATTTTATAGAACTTTAAATTTAATCTACCTTTGGCAAAACTCGACAAAAAGAGAAGTAAAAACTAACCAAATTCAAACTCATCAAATTGCCAGCCAAATAACCAGTGACTTCCACCAGAAACGACAACTGACAGGGACATGCCAATGCAACAGCCCAACTACATGGAGTTGGGGCCACAAAAAGATACATCCAACCAAAAAAACCAAGGAAAAAAAAAGCAAACATGGCGGGCAAAAGAAACTGTCACTTTACGCTGATTGCATCAATTGAAGCTCCACTGTGGCGCACGTCCATTCATCATCCGGTTGGCTCATCAACATGATGACATGACAGCGGTGGTTGAGTCCACCCGCCACCCGCTAACCCCACCTCCCTAATTTCCAGCATTCACCACCACCTCCAACCCCCGGCCCACCACCTACGCATGGCCAAACTAAACGAAGGTCTCCAACTACAAAAAAAAAAGAAGAGGCAAAAAAAGAACGCCAACTTTCCAACTTCATTTTGTTCTGGAGCATGGGCACAAAGAAAATAACGGATTCTTGCGCAAACAGAGGACTAAACGAATTTCGAAAATAAAATTACAACTTTTTCGCCCAGGACACAGGATGAAGGCGAAACAGAAAAAGAAAAAACCCCAAAATAAAAGGATGGCAACAAATTTGTTCGGGGACTAACAAAAAAAAAAAAAATATACAAAAAGAAAACCAACAGAAAAATACAAGATGAAGAAGTTGAAACAAAAAATATTCGCTTGTGTCTGTTCAAAATTAGTGCAGAAAAATGGCGGCGGTGTCCCATGGTTTACGCACGGCCAAATTCTTTCTAGAGATGGGCACAAAATGGCTTAATTTTATCTATTAAAGCTTCCTTTTGAAGTAGCCAAATAAACACTGGCCATGTTGACATTAACTCTTACCAAAAAATACCAAGTTTGTTCACAGAACATTCAAAAATAAAATCTATATTATGAGGCGGGAAATATCAGCTTGTGAAGGAGTTCGAACTAAGATATTTTGATTTTGTATGCAAAATCTCTAATCTCTAAAAAATTCTACAAGAAAAACTTCTTTATGATACTCATTGAAATACTTCCCTATGAAAAATATTTTTGTCATTATTTGCTTAATTCTTTTTGTTAAAAAGTTATAAATTGATTTAAAAAATCGTGTCCCTATTCAAGTTTAAGGCAGTTTATCTATATAGCAAATTTCATCAAAATCGGTAGCCTTTTTTTGTAAGAGTCATATTGTCTGATTTTTTAGCCTATCAAACTAGTATTCAATGTACCTTATCTTATATCTTGAGTCCCTTCCGCAATATAAAAGTAAGCTGTGTGTCTCTAATAATTGGTAACTTACAATCTACTGGTAATCTCTTTTCTCATCCAGATGTGGTCATATGGTTAGCACACTATTTCATCCGTACCTATTTAAATATATATTTTCACCTTTCTCAAACAATTTGATTAACCAATTATTATCACATTTCTATTCATCATGTTGAAATGATGTACCTTAAATTTGTTGTTAAAGTTGATTCAAAAGCAGCTATACTCTTATGAAATTCAAATAAGTTGTAGGTCTAGTAAAACTAAAACAAATTGTATTCAAGAAATTGGCAAAATATCTTTTTGCGATCAATTAAAAATTGTAATTTTGGCTACCATTTCTAAGTCTAAAGGCACGACTAATAATATATTGTACTATTTCCTTGAACAAAAAAAATTTGAATGAATTCCTGGTCGAATAAAGTATTAATATTGAAAGAAAATTAAATGATAAATTAATTAAATAAACTGTTTCCAAAAAAATTTAAAGTAAGCTAAGATTTGTCTTCATTTGATGCAGTTTGGCCCTTTTTAATGAAGGTTTATGTATGTATGTATTTATTTCAAATGATTATATTTTGCATGCTTTTTTATTTTATTGTTCGGTTCTTTGTTTGCAGCTTACGATTGTTCCCAACCCCAATGCCGTTCTCTACGTCTAATTTCCTGCTCTACCTTTCCCATTCTCGACTTGTATATGCTACCACCAACAATTGGCCAAGTAATCAGCAAACGAAAATGAATTTTTACTTGATGCTGAGCAGCTTGAGCAGCTTAATTGCTTTCATTTGGCTTGGCACTTTGGTGGGGATGCATCAATATGACGTTGATTTTTAATTCTAAGGGAGAGAGAGAATCAGAGAGAGAGGATGGGAGAGGAGCCAAAGATACAGGGGAGAGTTGGTTGAATGGACAGATGGAATGGTAGGGGAAAAGGCAACTGATGGCTTCAGAGGAAATTTTCCAGTGCACTTCACTTGGCAAACAATGATGCAAGAAATTGATTTTCAACAAGCTCAAGCTCAAGTATTCCTCCTTAAAGTAGGGGAGGGGCCCGCATCAAATCGAGAATGAGGACCATCCCAAAAAGCCCCATGCACCTTCAACTTTGGCTTCTTTTCCAGCAACTGCTCCTCTTTTAGCTGTTGTGTGTGCATTTCCCACTTGAAGGTTCTGTCTTCGTCTGTGAATGCTGCTTCCACCGTTGATGATGATGATGATGAGGAAACGTTGTCTAAGACAATTGCTTTTTGGCCCAAAGTGCAAGAAATAGATAAAATTAGTCAGAGGCGGAGCTGCTTGACAAATTCATGAGAAAATCAAAGAACCGATTTTCTTCGAGTGGCCAAGACGAGGAAAATCCAAATCCTTAAGCAGGTGCAATAGTTCTATGGCAGTTTTTCTTTTCGCATTTTTCTGATAATATTATTTAACATTTTTGCTACATTTGCCATGTGCTCGTATTTAGTTTAATTGGATTTTCCATTATGCCTGAGTGAGTTTTCTTTGCAACGTCGGGATTTCCCCGGTTGCATTTGCATAATGTGCAATTATAAGCAGCTTTCTCACTCTTTTTGCTATTTATTTTTTTCTGCTCTGTTTTCTTTTTTCATATGAACTTTTCACCTGTGTTTTTACCGACGCCCCCTTTCGCCTTGCTGCACTCTTGGTCAGGCTTTGTTAATTAAAAATTATTGTAATTTTTTAATGCGTAATTATGCTCAAGCACTCGGACCAACAACAACAACCACGACACAAACAACTGCAATCACCTTTATGCGTTGTAAGATGAAAATGAAAAACACCCACACAAATGTATGTGAAAAATGGCAGAAAATTGCATTAATGCAATGCGTAGGCTACATACACAGATATAAATTTTCTTTACACTGGAAAAAAAAATTGATATACGTAACTATTTTACATAATAATTATACTAAGAGGCAAAACTGTAACTGTAAGTGTAATTTAACAAGCTGGGCTAATTAATATCTAGTAATTTATATATTCCTCTTCCTGTGTTTTTACCGACGCCCCCTTTCGCCTTGCTGCACTCATGGTCAGGCTTTGTTAATTAAAAATTATTGTAATTTTTTAATGCGTAATTATGCTCAAGCACTCGGACCAACAACAACAACCACGACACAAACAACTGCAATCACCTTTATGCGTTGTAAGATGAAAATGAAAAACACCCACACAAATGTATGTGAAAAATGGCAGAAAATTGCATTAATGCAATGCGTAGGCTACATACACAGATATAAATTTTCTTTACACTGGAAAAAAAAATTGATATACGTAACTATTTTACATAATAATTATACTAAGAGGCAAAACTGTAACTGTAAGTGTAATTTAACAAGCTGGGCTAATTAATATCTAGTAATTTATATATTCCTCTTCCAATATATATTTTATTTGAAGTAATGTATCCGCACGTACGGAAAACATCACAAGGAGGAGAACATATCAAACTGAATTTGCTTCTATTAAATCGCCTCAAAAGCCTGTCTAGAAAGCAATTTTCTCACGAGCAAACTGTGGTATCTGATCAGTCAATCACTGTATGAGACTTTCCATATGGCTCCAGCACTGTAAGCAGATCTTATTACAGATCTGATTACTTATTAAGTTTCATATTGCATTTCTAAAAGTACACTATGAATAGCAAATTATTTGCTTAATTAAGTTACTGCTAAAATTTCTGTCTTTCAATTGAAATATGTACAAAAATGTAGTTAACAGAATTTCAAGAATCTTTAAGTGGCATTAAAAACAATCTAATTTAAGGTTAATTAAAACGGTTTCAAAATCAAAGTTGCATGATCCAAAATTAGCTCAGATATAGCATTTAATTATGGTCTTAATTTATGCTTTCTTGCAAACAATTTACTACTTAATCATTTGAAAACACAGACACATTTTAATTCACTTTATGTAAATACTAAGTCATAATAAATTCCTAAATAAAGTGAAACAAAAGAAGAAAATAGCTGCAAGTTTGGTTTTTTATTTGTTTGAGTAACTATAAACTTAATTGTTAGAACCAGAAATACGAAACTCTTTGATGTTGGTCGAAAACATATCTAATTATTATCTACGAGAATAATAATAGATAAATATCCAATTCCAGTTTGTTGAGTAATTTAACAATTGAGAAGCATTCCTGTCAAACTGTACTCAAACAATCAATATTCCTACAGTTTTGGAAAAGGAGCTCAAGCCGTTGGCGTTGTAAATTCATTGAAATTTCGGTAATTTTGGACGCATGTTTCACATTGAATGGATGGGAGTCTTGAATAGAAAGACAATAATCCCCTCCTTTTACCAACAAAAAACACCTTTACACACACACACTCTACAGGCAGACACACACACACACACACACACACAGAGATGCACTTACATAGAAGCACACACATTGTTGTTAGATTGCACAATGCAATCGGGAATAATAGGCTCTGGTTGCAACGTGCATTAACCAAATGAACCGCATCTCATGCCCTTCCCAACCACCCTTCCATTGCCCCTCTAACAGACTAAAATCCGTTGGCGAAATTTCCATATGAGTGAGCATATGATGAAACCAAATGTAATCATTCCATTTTAAAGTTTTACTTTATGCAATAAATGAATGCATTTCGCTTAATTTTCGTGCTGACATATTGAAATCAAAATTGAAATATTTAAACTAGCTACAAAATTTATATAAATTATTCCTAACAGCAAAATGTATAGAAAACAAAACAACAAAAAAATTAACAATAAATTTGTTTAAAGTTTATCCAAACTCCATTTGGATAATCAGAGATTTATTGTCTCTGTGACTTTTCGCACTTTGCACATGAACAAATTTTGCAAGGCCCTTAAGATTTATTAGCTACATCTCTATTAGTTATAAATTGAAATAAACACACACTACTGTTTGCATCCCAAAGGTCAAGTTTCGCGTCTTTAAATTTAATAGATATTTATACCCCACACTCGGAAGGCAAAAATCAGATGGAAGCCATTCCGAGCCATTTACATATCGATCAGCATCAACAGCCAATTTTGTCCAACTGTGCATTTTTGGAGTAGTTCCTCTAAGTGTTGGTAAAAAAAAAAATTAATTTACAAAATGAATGTATGTATATTATTAATATAATTTTCACTTGCGTATTTGTGGTCTAAATTTATTCATTATTTGGTTAACCAACTGCTTAGAGAGGCTTTTCAAACACACGCATTGAAACTATAGCAAAAATTATGCAATTTTTACAATTTAGTATTAATCGACTTTAAATTAAAAGCCATCAACACGTTTGCTCAACTTTATAACTTTTATAATTGATTTCATCATCGATTTTAGCGCCGACGAAGCGTGTAATTTTCGTACAAAAACTTTTTGTTTGAGTGAAAATTCATAATTCCTCATTATTGCATTAAATTCCTTTCGCCTGCCGTAATAACTGTCATATGATATCAAGCTCGATCTTAAGAGTATATGAGCACTTGAGCGCCCCCACCGTACAACTCTGCCTTCGATTCTGTTTGAGTATAAAATGCTTTTACCTATAACTACGCTATATATTTTGTTTTTTATGAAATTTAACCCCAATACTATTTTTTTATTTCAAGATCCTCTATTTTGTTCGGCCAGTCCTAAAAGAATGTACATTTTTTTATGAGCTAGGCGATGAAAGATTGTTAGCTTGAAATTGTGAAGGTTTTAATTTTATATTCTTACAATCTACAATAGACTCTGAGAAACATTTTTAGTATTTTTTATTGTCCCAGTAAGTCACTTGAGCAGATCTTTTGAGGAATGTATGTAAGACTGTTAAGAAATTTTGAAGAAGTATGCACTCTAAATTCAGTATTCAATTCAAGCCTAATACATAATAATAGCCTCCATATGGGAGCCTATGGGCTTTTCTAGTTTGGAATTAAATACTTCATGGCTTAATACGTTTAGTTGTGGTGCGGCTTTTCTGGGCGAAACCAACTAAAGTTTTATTTTCTGTTATTATTTATGCAAAATAGTTTGCCCGCCTAAAATTAGCTGGCCACAAATTGAACAACAAAATCCACATACATGGTCATGTAAAAATAATTTTACTATGCGGTCGCTCTTCGGCGCATGTCAATTATGTAAATTCGTTTTTCGGGTTGTCCTTTTTTTTTTTTTTTTTTTTGCTTTGGTTCATCTTTTTAGTTGTTGTTTGAAAATGTTGTTTATAAATTCATTAGAAAAACTAAGGACAAAAAGTTTAGTTTTTAATTTCATTTTCCCTTTGCACACAAATTAAATTTTAAAGTTTGGCTTATACATATGTATATATCTAATTCAGAATTCCACAAATGGAAGGAAATGTGAGTGTTGCTTTGCTTTACTTTCTTTTCAATTAAAGTAAATTTGTTGGTCCTTTCTTTCGAGCTTTACTCAAAATGTATATATTTTCATTATAGACGACAATTATTTAGAAACATAAAGAAAAACCAACAAATTTTATGCAGATAGTTTTGGCAATTGAGTCAGTCATGATAGTATTTTAAAATACATAAATCTATATTTTTGTACAAGCTATTAAAGCATTCATAACACCTTCGTATAAAAAAAAGTTTTAAGATGCTAATTTTGGGTCGAGAAACATGAAATTGACATCTCATTCTACTTCTTAAATTAATTTTAATTTGTAATCTTCGAGGGTTTTTGTTGAAAAATCTTAAACTATTGTTCATTTATTCTTGGATTAAGATCTCATTGCTAAAAACACGTTTACTTCTGCCTTTTCTTTTTTTAAGTGTGTCCATATATCGATAACATGATCATACCCGGGCTATGTGCCCACATAATACAAAGACTAGAGGGCGTGGAGTTCGCACATTTGGGAATAGAGTGGACGTTCACATTGCACATAGAGTGGACGTTTACAAATTCTAATTTTATTTCTAAAATATGTTTTTCTGCACTTCCTACAGATAACTCTGAATATCTCGCGAACAAAGTTCTCCAAGTCCTTATTTTAAATGTTCACTCAATGATCATTAAATTTGTAAACTAATGAAAATGGGATTATATATGTATACTTTAACAGTCTCTTAAGTTCATTAGAACGGACTTTCACTCAACATTAAAGATACAAGCAATACATGATATAAAGGATTAAACGCAATTTCATCATGCATCACTTTTCTGCCTCTTCTGTCTATTCATGAGTTGCTTTGATGGTCGACGAAAAGTGGCAGCAAATGCAGCATGAAGCGTCACAAAGCATCACAAATTGATAAGCAGCTTATCATTGCATGGAAAATCCGTATATTTCCATATTACAAGATAGCTAGGACCAATTAGGCTCGGACTAATTGGAAAATTAATAAGCAAGCCACATCAGGTCACTGTTTGAATTTCGTCTGTGTGATGTTGTGGTTTGGAATCTCATCATTTCGTTTTTTTTTTTTTTTTTTTTCGTACCACAGAAAATCGCATTTGATTCAATTGAAGCTGAAATTATTGATTGAAATGGCTGCTGCAGATGCAGACGCCGCAATGGAGTTTTCTTTTGCTTTGAAAATTGCTCGTTTGCACATGAGCTCAGCTGAAAATTGCAACGCGAAACACGTAGACAGAAGCCTGTGACTGCTTTGGTATGAGGATTTTTGAAATGTAGATGCAGTTGATGGTGGAGGTGGAGGTGGACATGGAGGTAGGATATGAAGGTGGAGAAGCCAAAGAAGTTGAGGCCAAATGATTGGCTCTGTCAGAAAAACTTATCACGAATCATTCGTACAGTCCGTTCGGTTTGCGGATTGGCAGTTTATCAGCAGCGGAATCTCCAACGTATTTTCAATTACGTGCCACAAACTAATACGATAAATTGGATCTTCAAATTGAAATTCGAATCTAGGTACCAAAATATTTGTGGTCCAAATAGATAAGCAACAAATTGATACTAAAATGATCGGTAACTACGAAATCAATTAGTGAAAAGATCGTCATCACTTTTATGTTCTTTTTGTGTAAAAATTCGAATATCTATTGAAAAGGTTTGTAAGAGTTGAAACCTTTTTATGACAGCTATAAGCTATATATAGTCCTCTGATTTAAATCAAATTTGGCATATAGGAAACTTAATTTTAGGATCAATAGTTGAAAAAACCAAAAATAGTTTCTCAACCGATTCTAATACTTTTAAAATATGAAAACCACCAAGTTTTGATTAAAAAGTTTACATCTTGATTGCATACTTGAAAGGCTGCCTCAGATTTTTGTTTTATTAAGCGGAACTATACTATATAATATGCAGTAGCATCCAAATGTGTTCTTAAGAAAGCTTTTCCTTCAGTATTTAACCTATTTGTTACAATGGCAATACCAACTCAACAATGAACCAATCCGATTTACCGATTGTAAAATAATGTGAAATAAATCTGAACATAATCAGGAATAAAATGTTTTTTTTTCTTGATCTAACATAATGTATTTTTCCGTAGGGGGTGCTAATCGGTTGTCGCAAAAAAAAAAACCCTAAATGTTTAACCTTTCATTTTGATATTGTTTTATAAACAAACCAACAATTTTTTCATATTTGTGTCTATTATTATTAAGTTTAATTGAAAATTTGTAATAACTTTGTAATCCTTTGATAAGAAGATTTTAAAATAATCGACTGGCTGGCAATATACATTTTCCAATTTTTGTATACCCTTTGGAAGGGTACAGAAATATGTAATATTTACCTTTTTGTTTAACCCTCAAGCACCTACATATGTTATATAGCAGATATCGTTATATGTGTTTGAATAAAAGCATTTAGAGAATATATTTGATAAAGGCAAATGCAATTGAATGTTTTTGTTTGACAAATATCACACTCTTCACTTGAATTTTTTGTAATTTATTTGCTGCTTGTTTTGTGCTTTCGTGTATATGTGAAATTTGTTTTGTAGATTTTTAATTATTGTTATTTGGCCATTGGCTAAATGCAAATATTGCAGCATGTACAAACAAGGAAAATGCTTAATATTTTTTGGCAAAAATTTTGTTGGTAGGAATTGCTGATAAGCTGCTCGTAAGCCTCAATGCAAATGCGGCTTTAATCAATTAAAAAATTTTACCCCAAATGCTAAAAAGTTTCTCTGTGTGGGCAACAAATAAAGCAAAAATCAAACACACGGGGCGTATGAGCAACTTTTCTGCTTGGCCTGGCTGTCATGGTGGCAAAAAGGCTTTGGACCAAAAATTCCATTGTTGTAGTTATACTTGTTGTTGTTGTTGTTGCTGCTGTTACTGCTGTTTCAGTTGTTGTTTTTGTTGTTGTTGTTGTTGTTTTGCGGTCTGTTGGCTTGACTTGGCTGACTTTTGGTTGTTTCGTCTGAGCCTTTTGGCTTTGTTTGTCCTTGCCTAATGTTGCTCATCATCATCATCATCATCTTGTTGTTGGTGTTGCTGTTGTTGCTGAGTCTTATTTATGCCACATTCTTGTTGTTGCTGTTGCTGCTGTTGCTGTATGCAAAGATAATAAGATAAATGTTCTCAAAGGACTGCACGACATCGTTGCTTATGCGAAAAGGACATTTGCACAAATGTTTTGTGATAATAAATATTACTCTGTGGCATCACTGGGAATAGTCCGGAATGGCGCGAATACTTCTTCTTGTTTTTCCTCATGACCCATGTTTAGGGAATGGTTACTCTTTCTATTTTCCTCTCTGTTTCGTTTTCGTTTTTTTTTCTGCGTAACAAACAGAAAAATGTTGCATTTATAGTAATTTTTGTGTGTTCTCTGCGGACTGTGGACTCTCAGATACTTATATGCACATTTTGCAAATATCATTTGTAATTGAAATTTATTCTTATCATTTATCATTTGTTTCACAGAAAAACTTAAAATAACCAAACCTTCATTTTAATAATATTGTGGCTAGTTTTCCTTACTTCTGTAATCCAAAACCAAATTCAATAATATTATTCTATGCTAAGCCAACACCAGTTTCTGATTGGGCTCTTTGGATTTGGACTATTACAGTGTTCTTATATGTAGATCTTTTGGAAGTTTCATGAAATATCAAGTTTTGCATTCATTTACATTCAATTTAAAACTCCCGAAACTTTGTTTCAAAAACCCAAAATTATGCTGTATTTAGTACAGAAACTTTGAACTATGTTTTAACACTAATCTGTTAAAGCCTTTCGACTATGCAAACAAGAAGTGGATTCTAAAGTTATAATTCCTAACTTATTATAGCGCTGAAGATTTCTTTATTTGGTATGATCCAACAAATCTAGGATCGTTAGCAAAGTTTTCTGATATGTAATATTTTTATTTATTGAATAAATTTATCACTAAATTTAGTTCAGTATCTAGCAGTTATTCGATTTTTTTCTAAGTTCTTTAACACAAAGCCAGCATTCTCTTTTTTAACGGTACTTATCGATAGGTTACTTAAATTATGTAACTCGTCATGGATGCTCCTGAATATGTTTTAATTATAATTCTACACAGATTACTTTCTCCTGGAAGCGATTCCATTTTCAGCGGTTCGCCTTCCATGGTTCCATCTTCTTCTATAGAAATTTAAATTCGAGAGATAGCTTTTCGCGTTTTATTAAATTAATTTCAAAAATTTAAGGTAGAAAAAATCTCATGGCAGAATAACAGCTCAGAAAAATTGCATTTAAAGTCAGCCCATAATTAAACCAGAAAATGCATAATGACGCCTTAATGGCTAATGAGGGGAAGAATGCGAGCAAGGAGAAGAGAGAAGAGGAGAGTAAAGAGAAAGAACTCCAGACAGGAATCGTTTGCATTTTCCTCGTCCATCGTCATTACCCAACCCAACAACAACTAACACCCGACCCCAAAACTGGACGTGCAATGGAATTGAAAATTAAGTCATTAAACAGAACTCGCGCGTTATTAAAGTGGCAAAGGCTAAGGATCTACCCAAAAAGGAGATAAATGATGATGCGGATGAAATGATGACGATTCTCTCACCACAGATCTCAGCGAAAATTTGCATTACAATTATTTTCATATCCAACTTCAATGCGCCGTGAAAATTCTCGCGAATGAAAAAGTGATTTGCTGTTGTGACAATTGTAATTTTTCACTCGCTTGATTTTCGGCCATCATTTTCATAGGCAGCGAGGAGCATGATGATGCTGATGATAACCAGTAAAAAAGATGAACAACGTGAGAGAGAGACTGGATGAAGCCTTTGTCTTTTGCTTGTATTTTCATTTAAATGAAGGCGAGTTTTCCTCTTCTCGTTGTTTTATCTCTCTTCTTTTGGGTGACCATCACGTGAAGCATAAATTTTTCATTCTTTCTCACACTCTCTCTCTCTTTTACTCTTTTGGGTACATTTTACACTCCATTGCCAGTTAAGAACAATTGTCCTGTTTTTGCTTTTGTTGGTTGTTGGACCCATCGGTTTTATAGCCCCTCCTTACTTATTCTGTTCTCTGTTTATTTACGTTGGCAAATTTTCATTTCATTTTGTTAATCAATTGCTGGGCCCCAAAATAAAAAGATATTGAAGTGAATATATCTTAGTCCTTTAAAGGAAAAACCAATTTGATAAATAGAACTTCGTGGCTTGACTTAATTGCAATCTCATAAAGACCTATTTAATGGCTAAAAAGATTTTATTTATACATTTGAGAGGAATCATTTGTAATTATTTGAACTAATTCTTAAATTGAGATAACTGAGCCGAATTCGTCCAACAAGGAACGTAGATAACCATCGAAGAAACTATTCTAGACAGTAGATACAAGGTTTCTTCATAGTAGGCCAACTAGATCGGTTCCACCACAATTAAAAAAGAGTAGAATGCATAACTATGGATTCGAGTTTGCTAATAAATCCCTACTAGTAGACCCGAAAGAGGCGGTGGACTTCTTTTCGTTTTGCTGGCTCTTGCTTAATTTCTCATTCGCAAAATGATGGTAAATAAGGAGTAGGCAAATTTCATAGTCGAGGCGAAAGTAGCCACATGAATGCGCAACATGCCCCCGGCAAGTGCTGTGGCCGGTTTCAACGAACATTCTGTGAATATCAACATTTTCTTCTTAAAACTTAATTTTTGAGGCAACCAATTGCAACTGAAGGCAGCATAATGGAGTCGGCCAAACCAAAACTCATTGTCAGTGCCAAAATAGCAAGTGGGAAAGATTTCCAATGAAAGGGCTAAACAGTAGAAAAGAAAATATGCCCAATACATAGGCTCATGGACATAGAAGATTACAGCGAAGATGCCAATGCAGATGTTGATGCCAGTCACAGTGATTTGGATGAACATCGGAAGAGATATGAAAGACTCGATGAGGCGAAAAAGACTGCAAAAGTTAATAATTACTAAAGGAAAATAACAGAATTCTTAGTTGGACTTACTCCTTTAATCGCTTGTGGTCGTTTATGCAGGCTTCTAGCTCGAGTTCGGCATCCTCTGCCTCATTTTTACCGATTTCCTCAAAACGTAAATAAAGCATTTTGATGTGAGCCGATATGAGGCACAGATTAACCGGAGGAAAACAATCGCTTACATAATTTTGTAATAGCATATAAGAAATACCCACAATCTGATAGATATTGGCTATATAGAAGTTTCTTGTGGAGTTTACCCAATCGAAGGGAAACCAAGCGGGGTAAAGAAGCGCTCGTTGTTTCTGAAACAGGAAACCCAATTCAGCGAACATGCCGACAGGTAAATAGATTCCCATGAACAGATACAGAAGCATTCGGGTGCGCTTTTTTAGCTGATTGTAGACAACCATTTGCCCTCCAGACTGACTCACACGCATATCCATCTTCTGTAAAAGTATCTCGATTGATCTAACCTTGTCAAAGTTATATGAATAAATCAGGGATTTCAATCCACAAGTGAAACAGGTAACAAAAATTGTTAAATTCAAGACGTTCTCCGTTTGAGTGGCACTACGGAACAAAGCCAATCCCAAGTGTAGAGGATAACCAATCGTAACCATTAGATTGACAAAGATGCTATAGCCCATATAGAGTTGACGATAAGTTGAAACCTTTTCACGTGCCAAACCCAAGACAGTCCAGGCGAACCAGTGACTCCTGAAGAAAATCAAACTGTTGATGGTTGTTGTCTCCATTGCCGACCAGGACTCAACTGTATGTGATTGAGACATTCACAGGGTTCTCTCTATATATGCATAAGTCTCTTAATTGGATAATTATAGTTGCGTGGTCAGAATAATTACCAGAAAAAAAATTGTCTGTATTTCAAATTCACTTCAATGGTGACGAAAGGTTGGCCTTTAAATAAACGTCTCAAGGCCTTTAAAAAAAATTGGAATATTTCTTTTTGCTAGCCTTTAAATATCTTGGCAATCAAATAATATGTCATTTCTTTCCTCCTCTCTTTCTTTGTAATTCTTTCTTTCTTCTCCTTTTACTTGTGTGGCCCCAAAAGAAACAAAATGGCCCCAAATTGCCCCAGGGACTGCAGTTAAGGTAGAGATTGGCAGGAAACGGTAGGGAACATCTCACGGCTGCCCCTTCGGAGTCTGTGTGAGCCAATCTGCTGCAAATGGAAAAATAATAAAATCAAAAACCAAACGAAAAACCGACCCAACCATTGAATGATTTCCCCTTCTCAACACACAAACTTTAGCAATAAGCCAAAGGAAAAACTTATACACATAATCAGGCGGTAAAGGTCGAAATGTGTTTACCTTCAGCATTCTTTTTGTTCAAGAGGCTGAGTTGCCTGGGGCTAGGGTGAACTTGTATTGTACATTTATATTCTACAATATTTTATTTAAATTAAAGCAATTTTCCAAGAACATTGGATCTATCGATTTTCCTAGGACTTCGCTATGCAAATCGTTGCGAAGTCCTTAGGTTAATCGCAAGTGCTAAAGTCCTAGTTAAATCGAAAGCACCAACAAAATCGCAAATTAATCGATTGTTAGTATTTTCTGTAGGACCTCGCTGGTGCCTTGGTATTAGCAATTTCCCCAGGACTTCACATTTCGAAACACATTTTCTGGTTACATGCTAACAATAATTCTTGTAAATTAACCGAATTACACCGAATTTCTTTACTAATGCTTGGTATTGTTCTCAATTAATTAAAGATTAAATGTAAAATATTAAGAATGTGTAACTTTGAAGTATTTAAAAGTAAGTTGGCAATTACTTTTCATCTCAATTCCGATTGCGTTAAAATTGTTCGAAATCGGAATAGTTAAAAGCGCTGTTCTTGAAAGTAGTTTATTCAAGACTCTAGCGATAAAATGTAAAGTTCTAATCGATCGATTGACTTGAAATTTGTATAATTATTCTTTATATATCCCTCTTTGAAATAGTATTCAGTATTTTCTAGACTAGAATAGCCTTTTACATCGTTTAAAAGTGGCCCATTTGTTAGCCGCGAAAAAAAATCATGACCAATCAAATATCGACATCCAAGAAGCAATTTACTTGAAAACTTCCCCAACAATTGCAATCCGCAATTCTCTAAAGAATTGCGTAAAAGATTCCTTACCAAATTTCCTTTCCAGATCGATCCGAAAACTAGCTTCTGTTGTAAGGAACCCACATGACAAATGACTTATCAAAATGAAAATAAAGTGGGGAACATTAAAAACTTAAAAACAATTTGGGATCTGGAACACAATAAGTCGAATCCGTAATGGTTTATTTTAACCCTTAACTTAGTTTAATCTTCTTTAGCTATCATAAGTAGTTAGTGCCAAAGTTTTATTGAGTAACATTTACAACCGAATTGGCTTTTGCATTACCTTCTTATGCGCAGCATTATGGTAAATAAGGAGTATGCAAATTTCATAGTCGAGGCGAAAGTATCCACATGGATGCGCAACATGCCCCCAGCAAAGGCTGTGCAACGTTTCAGCGAACATTCTGTGAAAATCAACATTTTCTTCTTAAAACTTAATTTTTGAGGCAACCAATTGCAACTGAAGGCAGCATAATGGAGTCGACCAAACCAAATTTCATTGTCGGTACCAAAAAAACAAGTGGGAAAGATTTGCAAAGACATGCCAAAGCAATAGAGTGTAAAATACGCCCAATACAAAGGCTCACGGACGTAGAAAATGACCGCAAAGATGCCAATGCATATGTTGATGCCGGTCACAGTGATTTGGATGAACATCGGTAGAGATATAAAGGACACAATTAATCGAAAAAGTCTGAAAAAGTTTGCCCAAAGTTAATAATCGTTACTGAAATGCAATCATATTTCATAGAAGCAGTTGGAAAACAGATGGACTTACTCCTTTAATCGCTTGTGATCGTTTATGCAGGCTTCTAGCTCGAGTTCGGCATCCTCTGCCTCATTTTTACCGATTTCCTCAAAACGTAGATAGAGCATTTTGATGTGTGCCGATATGAGGCTTAAATTAACCGGTGGAAAACAATCGTTGACATAGTTTTGTAATAGCATATAGGAAATACCCACAATCTGATAGATATTGGCTATATAGAAGTTTCTTGTGGAGTTTACCCAATCGAAGGGAAACCAAGCGGGGTAAAGAAGCGCTCGCTGTTTCTGAAACAGGAAACCCAATTCAGCAAACATGCCGACAGGTAAATAGATTCCCATGAACAGATACAGGAGCATACGGGTGCGCTTTCTTAGCTGATTGTAGACCAGCATTTGCCCTCCAGACTCACTCACACGCATGTCCATCTTCTGCAAAAGTCTCTCGATTGCTCTGACCTTTCGCAAGTTATATGCGTAAATCAGGGACTTCACTCCACAAGTGAGGCAGGTAACAAAAATGGTTAAGTTCAATACATTCTCCGTTTCAGTGGCACTACGGAACAGGGCCAATCCCAAGTGTAGAGGATAGCCAATGGTAACCATTAGATTGACCAAGATGCTATAGCCCGTATAGAGTTGACGATAACTTGAAACCTTTTCACGTGCCAAACCCAAGACAGTCCAGGCGAACCAGTGACTCCTGAAGAAAATCAAACTGTTGATGGTTGTTGTCTCCATTGCCGACCAGGACTCAACTGTATGTGATTGAGACATTCACAGGGTTCTCTCTCTATATATGCATAAGTCTCTTAATTGGATAATTATAGTTGCGTGGTCAGAATAATTACAAAACAAAAAAAATTGTCTGAATTCAATGGTGACGAAAGGTTAGCCTTTAAATAGACGTCTCAAGGCCTGTAAATAATATTTATATTTCTATAACTGCAACCAAGTCCACACCTTGTTTGTATAATTACCAGATGGACGTCCAGTCGACATTCTATATTTGGATAGAAACAAAAGCAGGGATCTATCAGTGGTCCACGGAAAATACAAGTTTGAGAAGATCTTCGAAAATTTAAGAGGTAGAGCCTCCTAGTCATTTTTAAACTAATTTAAATTTAATGTAATTTAAACTAAAGATTTACTAATCTGTTGGTATTGAAAAAATCGATAAAAAATTGTATTATTTAAGAATTTTACACAAACATTGAGTTCTTTAAGAAGAGTATTAAGACTTCACATCAGCCCAAAATGAAATTGTGTTTTGCTTTCACAACAAATTGGTGAATTTTCGATTTGATTTTACATATTTAAAGCTAACAACACATCATTAAATTTCCAACCCAATATTCAAATATATTTCAGGCATCTATGTATATTTGGCTTTTCTATTTGGATTTTTTTTTTCTTGTTTTTTTTTTGTTGTTGTTTTCCGAGAGTATCCTGGAAATGTTTATGCAACCGCGTGGGCCAACAACCGCGCAATAATGGCAGCAGCAGCAGCAGCAACAACCAAAGATGGGGCAAGTAGTTTGCTTGTAAAACATTTGGCCATTTTTGCCATTGGCTGCGCCTCTGTTCCACATTATTGTTGTCATTCTCGGCGTTCGTGTTGCTCTTGTTGCACAATTTCGCTAGACTAGGTCCCCCGCTCCATTTTTCCTTGTCTTCCTCTCTTGCCTAAAGCCTGGGAATTGTTGTTTTTCAATATTTTGCCGCTTGTGCTGTCGTTGCAGTTACAGTGGCCAGAGCCACCAAATTCAGTATCGATAGCAAAACGGAAGATAAGGTATATAAGGCATTATCTAGGTAGTGACAAAAATTATTAGAAATAAATGGACTTAAACCGATGGAACTTTATATTGTAATAAACAAACTTTATAAAGTAATAACACGAAAGGAAATTGTTACAAGCATATATCATAAAGTTAGAAATTAACCAACCATCGCAGACTGCGGCTGCGGTTAATGCCATTCGGGAAGTCCGATTTTGGACCACTTCTTCACATAAAATGTTGGTTTCCAATGCGTCAATTGTTGCTGGCTTATCAGCATGAGCGAGGTCATACAGAAAATAATTTAATCCTCTTAAAGCCCAATTTTCTTATCAATAACTCCATTGCATCCTGATGAAAGCATATCATTCCATATCCATTTACATTCATATTTATAAAATAAAAATAGTACTTCTATTACCCGTGACGAGAGCTGCGGCTTCATTTTTGAAGAAAGATAAAGGCGACTGGAGGCATCATTATATAAAACGGCACAAAAGGTGCATAAATAAATTAATGACCCATTTTCAAAGTCAAATGTATTTATTGTATATGCATTTGTATTTTATTATCCACCTGATCAACCTGATCGATTACATTAAACCATCAGAAATATTCCACATAAACTACTGCAAAGTAATCCAAAACATATCATATTCCGCGAATTTACGATTTGACTACTGGTTTCAAAAATATAGCAGAAACTGTAGAAAAAGTAAGTCATTATTATATTCATATTGTCTTTTGTTGAATCTAAATATAATAATCCTACAAAATTTAATAATCAAGAGCAACATTTTTTAATTTGCAAACAATCCCAAGGTATTGCTGTGTCGTTCACCATTATGATCATCAATGGAAATTTCGTTCACGTTTTTTTCTTCTATTCTGTTGGCATTTTTATTTTTTTTGGTTGCATTTTGTTGTGTGTTATTTTTGCGTCGATTTTTCTTTTGCCATTCGCACAATTTCCGTTGTCAGTTGTGTGTGTTTTGTGTGTTTTCAGTTCGCTTCGCTTCTAATTTTTGCCGCATGTTCATGAACCAAAAAATTGCCGTTCCCAATGGCTTGGTAAACTTTTTGGCATACGCTGCGTATGCGTGTTATAAGCGCTTCCACTAGCGCAATAAAGTCAAACAGCTCTTGTTGTTGTCGCTGTCCGACAGTTTGGCAGAGAAAATATTAACGAAATTTTGGCATAGCTTTTAAATTCGTCGTTTCTTTAGTTGTTTCTCGCTTAAGTTTGAAAAAACATATTTATTTACTACACTTAGTACCGTTATTCTGCAAAGATTATGTTCATGTTTTTTCCGCTGCGTAATCGTCGTAATTTATTTGATTTGATTTAGGTGAATAGCATAAGAGAAAACAAACAAAGGGATTAGCTTTTTGGTATTTTAATATTTACGTGTTTTTGTGTTGCGATCTGGGATGAAAAAATCCAAACCAACTTTAATTTAATGAAAATAAAGTAAACAAATTTGTTTACTGTTTTTTAGGCAACATTTGCATAATGATTCCTAGAAACTAGCTTTTGGGGTAAAGGTAGCAGATGCATTCATTTTAAGTGAATTTTCATATGGGCTTAACATATGTATGTAGATTTAACGAAGGAACTTATCCTCTTTGTGTGTTAAAGAAGCTGGCTTGTGAAATACCCAAGTAATTACTGAGGGGGAAAAAAAACAAATTACTCGAACTGTAAAAACAAGCGACCAACAATCATTATGATTGCATGAACGTAATGCAATTTAATGGGCAACAACAGCAGCGGCATTCACTGTGAAGTGTTGCTGATATTGGTCAAAAGTGCCGCCAGATCCACAACTCGACAAAAACCCGCACACATCACCCACATCAGACACATTTCACAAACACACGCACATACACACACCCACTCAGTGAAGAGATAAACGCCCACATGAACAGTTATCACACGGTCCAGGACAGGAACGAAGAGGAACGGACGAACAACAATGGCGACAAAGTGCGTTCACATAATAATAATGGAAATAATTTAACTTATTGGATTTGAATGGGATTACACATGCGCAACATGGCCACTGCGGGTATTAAAACTTGGTCAAGTTTGGTAATGGACATTGGGCATATCCTTCCACCCACACAGACCTCTGAAAGCCATCAGAGACACGGAAACGGCAGGCTCATTTGATACTGATTGCATATCCGTAGTTGTTCAGCCATGGATAAGTTTATCGATTCTTTTTTTGGTGCTTAACTGTTGGATGCTTATATTCATACTTTGCATAGGTAAGTCCCTTTAAAATACAGTCGAACTTCCCTATAGAGAACATCCAACAGTAAGAAATCTTAGAGCTTGCTAATACCAAATTTTATTCACATCATAAGACGTTGAAATCAAAGTCCAGATACTTATTTAGGCAGGCTTTACATATATGCTGTAATTGCTTGTTCCAAAAAAACCCAAAAAAAAACTTTTTTTATACAATACAATATATAGTATATATAAAATGAATAGAATGAATTTTCATATAATCCACACATTTCTCTACAATAAATCAATTTTATGGTAAATAATTTCGCTTTTATTTGTCTCGGAATGGCAAAGAAAATACGAATACGTATATTTAAAAGAACCCCAAAATAGGAATAATACCTACGTACATTAACATATAGAGAGATCTCTATGTAGTTCAAAACTTCGTGAAGACAAGGAGTAACATACTAAATAATGTTTTTAAATTTTTAAATATATTTGATAGTCTGCAAATTGTTAAAAGTATCGAATTGCTTCGAATCTAATCTACCCAAAATTCTGTCTTCTTTCTGGGTTTTTCTTTTAATTGTAATGCGTTTGCATCCTAGTACTTGTATTGAAATTTGTATATAGACTAAGGATAAATTGAACTCCAAATATTGTAGTTATTTTTGTGCTTGAAGGGATTCGAAATGTTTATTAATCAAAGAGCAAAATTATACATTATATATTTTCCAAATTTATTGTTATTTATTCGTTTATTGATGCGTATTTGAAATTATTGAAATACATTTTGCTAAATAACTCTAAAAATTGTGCATATTTGAAATGTTGGTCCAAATTCTATTTGTATATTGCTCTTGTATGCATAAAAGTCCTTCATATACGAGTACACATATATTTGTATGTTTGTTAGTCTGCCTGATGGCTGTCATATTTATGTAAAGGGATGTGTATGTCTTTCATTTAAACATGACCAGTTGGCTGACCTACTGCTGACGGGCATGTTTAACCGTAACCGAAACAAAAAAAGTTTGTCCATCAAGCAGAAAGGCAGAGAGGAGAGTCGTCATCGTCATCATCATCATCACCAGCATCAGCACCGCACTAGCCACAACTAACCACATCATTTCCAGGCGCAAACTGACCAGTTCTCCATATCCTATAGCAATGTCCATGTCCATGTCCCTAACTTGCTTGACTGTTGATGACTTTCATGTGTCTGTGTGTGTTATGCAATTTTAGGCATCAAAAGGCTCTCCTGGAATAGGAGTACATTCATATACACATACTTACATACATATACTGTTTATATATGGTCTCCATATCCCCCTGTGTTCCATGTTCATTATCAATCTGACCGCGTTTTTTATTGCGTTCCCATTTGTGAGACCACATTTTAGCTTCATTTACAGTTATTTGCTGCGTTTTCTCTAGCCACACCTTCATCCACATTTACCCCCCAAACCATCGCCTATTGCCCATGGATTGCCACCCACACACACCCACAATGCCAAAAAAACCGCAAATTCAATTTTGGTTTTAGAAGCCTACAAACATTTTGCATCCGTGTGTATTTCATGTGTTGGAGTATGTGTGTGTGTGTGCTTTTAATGCAATTTATGTGAAGTGTTTTTTGGTTCCATTGTTTGCTCTCCAACCCCTCCATTGACCACATAACGATCTTTTGTTCGCTGAAACAAAAATGGTAGTGGAAATTTTGGGTAAATGAAATAAATGGAATTTTTTGAATTGCAGCTTTAATTCTGAAAGTTTTTACTGCTTTAAATGGTTAGTTAGCACTGCTTGAAATACTTCTTTGTTGGAAAGCTCTGAGGTGAAATTAGACTGTCAGATACTTTTGGGATAGCAATAGAGTGTCAGATACTTTTGAAGTAGAATTTGATTGTAAGAAACTTTTAAGTATTTTGTGCTATTAAAATTTAAGATTATCTCAATGTCCATTATTTATCTATGAATATTTTTGAATCATAAAAAGAAGAGTAAGCTTAGAAGTTTTATATTTCTCGAGTTTCATCTAAACTTTAGATTCTAAAGGTCTGTAATACTCTAGAAATTCGGAAAGTCTCGAAATCTCTTAGTTTTAGAGTTCTCTAAAATTTAAATCCTTCAGTATTTAGACCATATTTTTATGCACTGAGATATAACTCATAATTTCAATTCCCTCAAACTCAATTTTTTTTAATAAAAAACGTTTAAATATTTAAATTTAACAAAATTTCAGGAGGTTCGTTCCTATTTTCGATCTTCTACAGTACCAGAGCATTTATTTGTTATTAAATTGCATTATGAAAGTGGAGCATATCGTCATCCTAAAGTATCCTTTTACCTATTTCATTACTAAAAGTCCATAAATGCCGATAGTGAATAAAATTACTATCTTTTATACATTTTTTCCAATCCAACTACCAAACTTGGCGCCAAAAGCGGTATCCAACAGCTGTTGGAGCTTTCGAATTCAAATGGGGTTGCCACTCATATTAATTTATTTCACCAACTCAAAAAAAGCATAAGAATACGAAAAAATACATAAACAATACGCATGTACTATGACCTTCGAGCAAGGTGACTGGGCCAGAGAGACACAGAGAGAGAGAGAAGCAGCGAGAGAGTGTGAGAGAATGTTTTCCAAATTCCCAAAGGGAATGCAGTTGCAAAGGAAACTGCATTTAGCATAAAGAGTGTAGTTTCGGTGAGTAACGCTGGCTAAGCAAAGGCTAAGCAAAACAGTACGAAACGAGAGCCAACGAAAAAAAAAAAAAAACAAAACCTGATAAGAAACGGCAACATCAGCGATACAATTCAATTGTTTACAAGAGAAGCAGAACCACGGTGAGCGCAAGCTTTTCGAAACTGAAAGCTCCGACTAGTATAATTATAATTTTCGTTTTTTTTTTTTGAGAAGTGCTCCGGAGTTTGCTGTGAACGGTCGTCTAAACGGTTGCGTCTCCTTCTTCGATTTGGGCAAACACAAAAAGTGAAAAATATTTTCGATTTCAAATATATACTACAAAAGTATTGAAATAGTATAGAAAGGATAGCAATATGTCGAAGCCACAATCGGACGCGGATCGTCGCAAGCAAATCTCAGTGCGCGGCATTGCCGAGGTTGGTAATGTGACGGAGGTGAAGAAGAATTTCAATCGTCACTTGCATTACACCCTGGTCAAGGATCGTAATGTCTCGACATTGCGTGATTACTATTTTGCTTTGGCCAATACGGTCAAGGACAATATGGTTGGCCGCTGGATCCGCACACAGCAGCACTACTATGAAAAGGATCCCAAGGTGAGTGAGAATTTCAGTTCAAGTTCACTGGAATAGGAGTGGGAGTAGGAGTGTGGAGTGGGGGGCGAGTTAGTGTATACCATGGGCGTGGGTATCGATTAAGGAATTATCCTAACCCAACATTTTTGAGAGCCATATTCATTTAGGAGCAAAAAAGCAAAGAAATTTTTCTTCTATTACGACATTTTCTTTACCCCCTCTTTTTGGGGCTAATTTATTGCTTCATATGCTTTAACCCGAATTTCTTTTTATAAGAGATGGACACTGAAACAGACCTAGAGAGAGAGTGAGAGAGAGAGAGAGAAAGAAGTAGAGCGAATGCAGTTTACTGCATTCTCTTCTTATTTTGTTTTTTCGTATTTTTATTTATTTCATTTGCGAAATTTTTCATTATCATTTGTTTTGCTAAATTTAATTGTCCGCAAACTGTTTAATGCTTTGGGATCAATGCCAAAAACGTGTGAGTTTTGGGACAAATTAATTAAGACACTTTCACTGCAAAATTTGTGCAGTGCACAATTTATGTGTGGGTTGATCCCAAATGAAAAAGCCGGTCAACTTGAATATATATTCATCTAGTATACAGCGCAATCATGTATTAAATGTCTGTAGTCTTCTGGCATCTATTTGTCTTATGATAAAGTTGACTCATTTTGAATTGTCTAATATTAGTTAGATGAATGTTTGCAGTATTATTGATAACTTATTAGATATCTCTCTGCCCCAGCTAGCACAGTTGTATCAAGTAACTTTTACTTACTTGTTCTTTAGCCCCCCCAATACTTGCAAAGCTCAAAACGTATCCATCAGATACAGAAAATACAACTTGTATCTGGTTGCTGTTGGCGTTGTTATTTCACATGTGGCACGTGCTTTAAGCGTGCTTTTTGTTTTTGTTGCCGTTTGTCCTTGCCTGAATGTCAGCTTTAAATCACTCTCAATTTCTATCCAATAGATACAAATGTATCTATTAATTGTTGATCACCAGTTATCAATTCCATAAGAGTAGAATAAAGCTGCCAAATAAATATATCAAATTTATATGTACATACATATATGTAGGATTGTACATATGTCATAGATATTTTCAATTTGACTAATTTGTGGAAACTGCCTACTAACAATTGGTTGTATTCTTCTTTATTTCATTTATGTATATGTATATTTGTCCGACACACATAATTTCAAGGTCAATCAGAGGTTATTAACGAAAAACTAAAAGTCTCTATGCAGCTGACAAACCGAAAATATCAAGGAAAATTTTTATTTTTCTCTCGCCCTCTCTCTCGTCTCTTTCTCTCTCTCTTTTATTTTTATTTTCATAATACGAAATTGCCTGAGTGTGTGTGTGTGTGTGTGCCGTGGAAAAATTGTCAGAGCAATGGAAATTTATGTTTTGTTCACCCACTCTTCTTTATGCCTTCTATAGATAGGTACTATTATGCCAATTAGCCCACGCAATTCCATTCGTTACTGTAGTAAGATACTCCAAACAACTGTTCCATGGCCTTTCTTTCAATGTGGTGAAAACCAGTTACATCTCAGTCCAATTGAGCGAATCAATTGAATTTGAGTTCTATGCAAATTAAGGAAAAGTTCAAAGGGGTTCATCAACTTTTATAGATATAGTTAAATTTTGCAAAAAAAAAAATTCAGACTCACTTTCATCAATTTACTAAATTTTTCGTCAATTGATAGCATCGAATGCTTCAAATCTGTCACCGTGACTTTGGTTTTAATAGTTTCAACCTTTTTTGCAATTTATCGCATACATGGAAATCGAATTAAATATGTTAATAGCTTCGTTCGTAATTATTATCTTGTACTTCCAGTGATAATTATTCCCTTTTTTCTTTGCTTTTGTTTATTGTTGTGTTAGTTCAATTTTGTTGTTATCATTTCCAATGAGCAAAAGCCGCAAAAAATATACGTATTTCACCCGTCTGGCAGAGTTTACATTTGGTCAGCATGGCTTTTGTATTCGCTATCATATAATTGTTCACTATGTGCGATTCGAATCGATTAGATAGCTTAGATTATTCATCATATTTTCCACATTGAACGAATAGTTTTATGAAGGAATTGTATAATCCCAATCTTATCTCCTTAAATAGTCCTGGCAAACTACCAGGAAATAGCCTTATACCCGCACGAAGGTCATCACGAGTCTTGTGAGTAAGACCTTAGCTCGTTCCATATTAGTTACCATTAGTTAAACAACAACAAGTTATTAAATTTCATTTGCCGTTCAACACAAACAATATATTTATCTAGATACGACATATTATTTCAGATATAACATATTGCTGGCTGTATCGATGTATACACAATATTGTAGTGTCATTTTTCGTATCTCTCATGCATGTATTTTTAATGATTTATGATCTTAGTTATCTGTAATCTCAGTTCGATAAGAGCTCCATATATTTTTTCCGACTTCTCATTAAATTCTTTTACCTGTAATTAAAATTCAGTCTATCGAATATGTTAGTATATTTTATTTTTCAATTAATCTTCATCTTAAAGTCATTTCCCTTTCAAAAAGATTTTGTAAGATTTTCTCATACAGTGAGTTACAATAAACAAGATGTTAATAAACAAGATGTTCAGTTTTCTTACACTATCTTTTTCCATCCATCCGTAAATGTATTTTTCGCCACTACATTAACTGATCCTTAAATAGGGAAGGAGAATATGGAAGAATAGGGAATGAGAATAGGGAAGAATAGGGAATGAGAATAGGGAAGAATGAAATATAGATTAACTGCATTTTCTAAACGTGGTGATCGAAAATACTTATACATATATTGACAGAAATTCATTATTGAATATTGATTGATAGGTAATCGAAAAATTCACAACAAAGAAGGTAGAAGAGGTCGAAAGAGTTAAAATTAAGAATCATAATGATTCTTATCGTTCGTTCTACGTAAGAGCACTATATGTCAAATACTTATGTGAAACTATGTAGCTTATCTGCGATCGAGAATCTCATCTACATCATTTCGCATACCCGAGAACCCTTGCCCATATGCAAACAAACAAACTAATTAGCCCATACCTTTAGCTAATGTTTTCCCCCATGCGTCTGGTGTATGCGTTTTGTTTAGGGCATAGTTTACATAGACTCTCTGATAAGGAACGTCGCATAGTTCCTACATAACTAATTAACTGGCGACACTGAACTAAATAATATTATTTGTACGATAGTGTCGCCAAAGCAAAACATCATTGATGATCGAAGATTAATGAAAAGATTTCAGATTCAGCATGTAGATTCATGCTGCTGCTGCTGCACTCCAAGTGCATTCCAAAGCGTCTCTCTAATGATAACACAGCACTGTGTGTTGTTGCTAGGTCAACAATATTGCGAATGCACTCATAACACATTGATCGCACAGGCACTGGCATTAAGCCGGTAAATGGAAATATGTCTACTTATTTATAGAATTAACAGTTTTAGTTACGTTGTGATCATCTGATAACGTCACGATTCGAATCGATTTGATTCGATTGGATTGGTGACCTTCTGGCCAGAGCATTAGCTGAGCATATGGGCGAACAAGGGAAAAAACTAGGTCTGGGGCGGCTTATCAGCTAATGGAAGCTTTGGCTGTACAGTTGAGACCCGAGGGAATGATATTACATCAACCTTGGCTGTTGATTTGACCGACTTAATAATACTCTAATACTCTTCCATTTTTGTTCTCCTTTTTTAGCGCGTGTACTACCTATCCTTGGAGTACTACATGGGTCGCTCTCTAACCAACACCATGATCAATTTGGGCATCCAAAGCGAATGCGAAGAGGCCATGTATCAGCTGGGTCTGGATATTGAGAATCTCGAAGAGATGGAAGAGGATGCTGGCTTGGGTAATGGTGGCCTGGGTCGTTTGGCTGCCTGCTTCTTGGACTCTATGGCCACTTTGGGTCTGGCTGCCTACGGTTATGGCATCCGTTATGAGTACGGTATCTTTGCGCAAAAGATTAAGAACGGTGAACAAGTGGAGGAACCCGATGATTGGTTGCGTTATGGCAATCCCTGGGAGAAGGCACGTCCCGAATTTATGTTGCCGATTAACTTTTATGGTCGTGTTATCGATACACCTGAGGGCAAGAAGTGGGTGGATACCCAAAAGGTCTATGCCATGCCATACGACAATCCGATTCCCGGTTATAATAACAACCATGTGAACACCCTGCGTTTGTGGTCGGCCAAGTCGCCAATTGACTTTAACCTTAAGTTCTGTAAGTATGCAAAAATATCGCTTTGGTTTCGATAAATCGACGATATAAACATATATCGCCTTTTCTCGATCTTTAGCGTAATGACTTATTATCGTAAATATTTCATCATAATTGGTTTTCTTTTCCAGTCAACGATGGTGACTACATCCAGGCTGTGTTGGATCGTAATCTGGCTGAGAATATCTCACGTGTTCTCTACCCCAACGATAACTTCTTCGAGGGCAAGGAACTGCGTCTGAAGCAGGAGTACTTCATGTGCGCCGCCACTCTTCAGGACATCATTCGCCGTTACAAGGCCTCTAAATTCGGTTCGCGCGAGGCAGTACGCAACTCTTTCGAACATTTCCCCGATAAGGTTGCCATTCAGCTGAACGATACCCATCCATCGTTGGCCATTCCCGAACTGATGCGTATCCTGGTCGACGAGGAGCATCTGGATTGGGAGAAGGCTTGGGATATTACTGTGCGTACCTGTGCCTACACCAATCACACTGTGCTGCCCGAAGCTTTGGAACGCTGGCCCGTCTCCATGTTGGAGTCGATTCTGCCTCGCCACTTGCAGATCATCTATCACATTAACTTCCTGCATATGGAGAATGTAAAGAAGAAGTTCCCCGAGGATCTGGATCGCATGCGTCGCATGTCCTGCGTGGAGGAGGATGGCGAGAAGCGCATCAATATGGCCCATTTGTCGATTGTGGGCTCCCATGCCGTCAACGGTGTTGCTGCCATTCACTCGCAGATTTTGAAGGATTCGCTCTTCCATGACTTCTACACAATGAATCCTGATAAGTTCCAGAACAAGACGAACGGTATTACTCCCCGTCGTTGGTTGCTGCTGTGCAATCCTGGACTCTCTGATCTGATTGCCGAGAAAATTGGCGACGAGTGGCCCGTGCATTTGGATCAGCTGGTCGCTTTGAAGAAATGGGCCAAGGATCCCAACTTCCAACGCAATGTGGCTCGTGTCAAGCAGGAGAACAAATTGAAGTTGGCTGCCATTTTGGAGAAGGATTACGGTGTGAAGGTCAATCCCTCGTCCATGTTTGACATCCAGGTGAAGCGTATCCATGAGTACAAGCGTCAGCTGCTCAACTGCCTGCACATTATTACCCTGTACAATCGCATCAAGAAGGATCCCACCGCTAATTTCACCCCACGAACAATTATGATTGGTGGCAAGGCGGCGCCTGGTTACTATGTGGCCAAACAGATCATTAAGCTGATCTGTGCCGTTGGCAATGTGGTCAACAACGATCCAATTGTTGGTGATAAGCTTAAGGTTATCTTCTTGGAGAACTATCGCGTCACCTTGGCCGAGAAGATTATGCCTGCTGCTGATCTTTCGGAGCAGATCTCTACTGCCGGCACAGAAGCCTCTGGCACCGGTAACATGAAGTTCCAACTGAACGGTGCTCTCACCATTGGAACACTGGATGGTGCCAATGTTGAAATGGCTGAGGAAATGGGTCTTGATAACATTTTCATCTTTGGCATGACCGTCGAAGAGGTGGAGGCCCTCAAGAAGAAGGGCTACAATGCCTATGACTATTACAACGCCAATCCGGAAGTCAAGCAGGTCATCGATCAGATCCAGGGTGGATTCTTCAGCCCCGGCAATCCCAATGAATTCAAGAATATTGCCGATATTCTCCTTAAATACGATCACTACTATTTGCTGGCCGATTTCGATGCTTACCTCAAGGCTCAGGATCTGGTATCCAAGACCTACCAGGTAAGCTCAGAAAAATGGATTTTCATGGTTCACATGGTTTCTAATATTTGTTGTTTATCGTTTTTAGAACCAAGCCAAATGGTTGGAGATGTCCATCAACAATATTGCCTCCAGTGGCAAATTCTCATCGGATCGTACCATTGCCGAATATGCCCGCGAAATTTGGGGCGTTGAGCCCACTTGGGAGAAATTGCCTGCCCCAGAGGATCAGTAATAAATCAATTGAACATCATCCTTTTGATATTATATATTTTATTATTATTTTAATGTCCAAAGTCCAAGTTTTAGGCGCCAAAAAAACAAGATCAACAGCAACTAACCAAGTAAAATTGTTACTATTTTATTTAATAAAAATCTATTAAAAAAACAATCAAACATAACAATATAATTTAAATAAAGACATTTAAATAAATTAGCTGAGCAGCGACTACAAGCAACGGTACCTACCATTTTACAAAAAAAAAAAAATACAAAAACACCTCAGGAACACTTTCAAATGAAATTTTATTAAATTAGAAAAATTGATAAAATTGTTTATAAAAAAAAGCTTCATTAGTTATCGATATTGCGTGTTAGAAACCAAATGATTAAAAATAAAAACAACACTAAAGTTCAACTGTTAAATGTAAAAAAAAATATTTAATAAAAATAAATTCCCGTAAGACTAAAGTCTTTTATTGAAAAAGTTCGTTTTTT
The DNA here is from genome assembly GCA_018150745.1 of Drosophila sucinea. Taxonomy (NCBI): domain Eukaryota; kingdom Metazoa; phylum Arthropoda; class Insecta; order Diptera; family Drosophilidae; genus Drosophila; species Drosophila sucinea. The sequence continues at coordinate 115,083 of JAECWP010000159.1, read as the reverse complement.
CTTAAATAAATTTTGAGCGAAACAAGATGACGAAAATGTATCTTAACAATTTTTATACAATTTTGTAATTTTTTACCTCTACTATTGCTTATTACTTAACTACTAGCAATAAGATAAAAAATTTGAATTTTTTTATCGTTATATTTTAAGTCTTATTTGAAATTCAAATTTCGCGCCTTTCTCAATGCCAAACGTCACGTAAGTCAAATCTAAAAGCTTTTCAACACTAGAACTGAGTTTACGAAAGTAAAGCGTTAAAGCGTTAACTAAAAACTTAAACAACACTGAAAGGCCAAAAAGTGCCGGTAATTCTCCGTCAGAAAGCCATTTTATAATTGAAAATTGTCTAGCAAAGTTCGAAAAAAAGCAAAAGTAAAAATGTCGACCTGGACACCATTGGAATCTAATCCCGAGGTAAGTCCTTTTGCAACTAAGGAGTAGTTTTATTAAATATTTATGTAGCATTTGCACAATTGGTGCGAAACCAAATTGCAATACCCATACCAATTTCCATAAATTTTCCTTCCTTTTTTTTTCTTTAGGTTTTGACGAAGTATATACACAAGCTGGGCGTGTCGCCGTCTTGGTCGGTGACTGACGTCATGGGCTTGGAGGATGAGATGCTTGAGTGGATACCACGCCCAGTGAAGGCGCTAATATTGCTCTTTCCATGCAGCGAGGCAGTGGGTGTTTTTTTCTTTGTGTTTGTCCTACGCTTCTGGAGATTTTTAAATTTATATTTTCTTCTAGTATGAGAAGCATCGCTCCGAGGAACATGAGCGCATCAAGGATGTAGAGGATCAGCATCCCAGTGACCTTTTCTACATGCGTCAGTTTACTCACAATGCCTGCGGTACTGTGGCTCTAATACACAGTGTGGCCAACAATAAAGAGTAAGTCCTGACTTCTTTAACCGAAGTCTAAAGTAATAATCAAAATTTTTATATTTAGCGTTGACGTACTGAGCGGCGTATTGAAAAACTTTCTGGATAAAACAGGGTCGCTTTCGCCCGAAGAACGCGGCAAGGCCCTGGAGCAAGATCAGGAATTTACTGCTGGCCATCAGGAATTGGCCCAAGAAGGTCAAACTAATGCCGCCGACCATGAGACGGTTATTCATCATTTCATTGCATTGATCAACAAAAATGGCACACTCTATGAACTAGATGGTCGCAAAGCGTTCCCCATAAAGCATGGAGAGACCTCTGAGGAGACATTTGTCAAGGATGCCGCCAAGGTTTGCAAAGAGTTTATGTCTCGTGATCCGAACGAAGTGCGTTTCACAGTCTTGGCCCTAACTGCTGCGCAGGACTAGAAGCCTTTGAAAATTCCCATTTTACTCATACATATTTATATTTATGGTTTAAAAGCGCTTGATGTCCCGCTTTCAAAACTATTTTGCGATACTGATTTTACATAATGCATAGAAACATCAAATGGATCAACCCAGAACTGCTATGTCCCCCCAACTTAGCCCAAATGAAGAGCCTCTAAAATTACTCAAATGCCATTATAATAACGATCTCTTTAGATCTATAAAATATTATATTTATGTTTATGGCTTAAAAGCTCTTGAAGGCCCGCTTTTAAACCATTTTGGGTTAATGATTCAACATGCATTTAACCATCGTCAACCCAGAACTGCTAAGTTTATGCATATTTATTACACCTACACAAAAACATTATTGTATTGGGAACATTTAGTTTATAATTAACAAAATTGCATTAAATGCTTGAGCATATTAATTTGTCTTATTTGTGCTATATTTTGAGTTCATGTTAAAGGGGGGAAGGACCAAGATGATTGATGATAAGTATTATGATCTCAGCTAAACAAAGAAGATTTCTTCCCAGGAAAAAATTAAAGAGTGACTTTAATAATACGATTATTTAATGAAAGTATTCCACATCAGATCTATAATTGTTATATATTATAAATATATGTACACACATAGATGAACCAATTGAAGGATTTTTTTGGTATATGTATACCACTGTATAATAACAGCTGGGTTCAAAGGTTAACTACCGTATTGCGCATGTCCAAGCAATCGTTCATGCTACACGTAAACGTTTGACAGTTGATAAAACCCACTTCGCTTCCCTTACCAAGGGAATTTTAAGTTTTTCTTTCAGTTGTCAAACTTAACCACAATTGATCCAAAAATATAGCCAACAATTGAAAGCATTATAGATACAACAACCATCAAATTAACCCTCTAAGAGTAAGCCCACCAGGTTAAAGGAGTTTCATGCTCGAAATTATCAACAGCAGAAAGAAAGGAAAGAGCTTAGCCTGAGCCCGAGAACCGTCAGCAAAATGAGGCTTCTGCTAAAGGAACTGACGCGTCTAACCACACAGCATCGCACTTTTTATTGCTATATGTTCCTCAGTATTTGGATATTCCTTTTAATAGCGGGTAAAAAATTATTTTAAAATTCATTTATTGGTGAAGATAATGTAGTAATGTATGGGTTTTTTTTTGTATTACAGGCATGTATCGATATATGGGAAGTGCTGAGGTCAATGGCAGTAGTCCAGGACTTGGTCATGGTGGCTTGGGAACGGCCAGCTCAGGTGGAGATGCTGCTGCAGCAGCGTTGGCATCTTCTTCGGCTCAACGTTTTGCCAAGTATAGGGAACGTTGTTCTCCCTTGGGGCAACTGTTACGTTTGGATGATGGTGGCATCTTAGAGGGTTGGAAGCTTCAGGGTGTGCTTTTGGTTATACGGCATGGAGATCGGGGACCCATGTCTCATGTTCACACTACAGGGATCAATTGTGGCGTGGGTACGAACACTTTGGTCAACAGGTACATATGTAGTACTTCATGTTGAAGTCTTCTGTCTATATGTCTTGGTGCATTCGCAATAATCATTCCTTATATTTATTTCAGATATCGCAGCTTTTTGCACAATTCTAGTAGCTCCGCTTCGGGCTCGAATCATTTGTATTGGAACAAGGTGGGACCATTTCATAGTTTTCCTCTGCTGCCGGCTACAGAACACGGTTGTCCTTTGGGTCAATTGACCTACAAGTAAGTGATATTAATTTCTTTGAAAGAACTGTAAAACTTTTCTCATTATTGTCTGGTTTCCTTTACCTAACAGGGGCATCTCGCAGCTTCTGCATGTGGGTGAAATAATGCATCAGATTTATGCTCATCCTTTGGGTTTACTACTAAAACCCAATCCCAATAGAGTTCCTGGCTTGGAGACAACACCACACACCCTGCTCAATTCGGATGAAGTGGTGGTCTACACAACCCGTTATCGTCGGACCTTCCAGTCAGCGTTGGCTTTGCTTTTTACATTCCTTCCGGCGGATAAATGGCTTGGTTTAAATGTAAGAGAATCGCATAGCATGGCCTTTTGCTTTGGTGACTGCAGCTGTGCCCAATCGGCACTGCTCAGGAAGCGTCTTCAGATTTTAGGGGATAAACAAATAATGCAACGACCAGAGATTCTTGGTGTAATGCAGTGGATTGGTGGTACGCTTCTTCAGAATACTCCGAATGGCTTAAGTAGTCGTAACCCATTCGAGGTGGTCGATGCCATGTTGACAGTGCTCTGTCATGAGGCACCTTTACCCTGTAGACATCGACAAGGCAGCCAGCAGCCCAAGTCGGTAAAAAGAAAATCACAACAGGATCTCGTGGATGTCATTAATATTGATCAAGATGAGACAAATGGTAATCTAATGCCAGATGGTGGTGTTCCTGTTCTGGAAATGGACGACAATGATACGGATGGTCCATTAACTTTGCCTACCGAAGAGCAGCAACAGCTAACTGAAGGCTGTGTGGAGCCCAACCATGTGGACCTGCTGATGTCGTTTGCCGATGAGCTATCCCAACGTTCGGCAGATCATCCTTATTACAAATTATCTGGTTTATTGCGAGCCTATGGCATGATACGTCACATTGTTAGCTATATGCTTAAAATGATCTCTGGAGATCGTACCAAGTTTGTACTCTATTCGGGCCACGATTGTACTTTGCAGTATCTCACCGCTGCTCTGGGCATAGCCAATCATCAAGGACAGACCATAGCTTATGCCTCGCGATTGGCCTTCGAGGTGTATCGGAGTGAAGCGCATACGGATTATTATTTCCGTGTTGTCTACAATGGTCGCGATGTCACTCAGCAAATCAATTTCTGCGAAGGTGGAAAAAGTCTGCGTGTTACCCGAGATTCTCGCGGTAATAAGGCCGATCTGTGTCCCATTGAGAATATAATCAGATTTCTACACGAAGACTACTTTGCTCCGCTTAACGCCACCAATTTTAAAGAAGCCTGCGGTGCAGTAAATTCACCTCCTAAAGCTAATGAATTCTAGAAAGAGAAACGATCTTTCCATGAAACACAAAAACACACACACACATTTTGAACTGTGATAAGTAATATACATCATACATATATGGTAGTTAAGGCTCCCATAACGACCGCACTTTGCGATGATATACAAGATGTAGTATATATGAATTTTTAGCTAAATTGAAACCTGAAATGAACGAAATCGATACATATCAAAAGTTAGATTTCTTTATAAAAAACCAAACAATTACATATCAATGAAGTGTTTTATCTTTAAGAAAAGTCCCAGATCTAATCCAGATCTGCATCGTAAACATATCGTACATATACAAAATATATATATACTATCTAAAAAAAAGGACAACTATTCCAGATTTTAGTAATTAAATCCATGTTTCCCTAAAAACCATAATCTGAATAAACAAAAGTAAAAATAAATGTTTACAAAGAGTGGGAGTGTTTCGCTCTAAACTGTCTGAAAAGCTATCGGATATATTAAACGTATGTATACTGATACAGAATATGGGAACACAATATTGGATATGTATGTATAAACAAGAATACTTCAAGCGCTCAGTTACGTTTCCATGAAAAGTAAATGATCTTAGAAACAAACATTTAAAAGTAATCGGTGAAAAACTACTCCACAATTATGAGATGTGTAAAAAACTGATTTCACATTTTAAAATTGTGTCTGATTTAGTGTAACGTAACGTACTACCATGATATCCTTCGACTGTAACCTTAAAGTAGGTCCAAAAGTTTCCGATTCGAATTCTAGTTACTATACTTAATTCAATTTCAATTATCGGAACAATCAGACGCTATCACAGAAGTCATAGTATCATTGCATTTCCCATGCCATTTTGTCAATAATAATTTAATAATAATTCAATAATTTATTTGCCTGCCAATTATTTTAAATTAGGTTTTTATCTTTATCATTATAATCAGATAAATTTGTTTCACAACTTTTTATTTTTGGAGGCTAATATAAATTTTTCGAAAGTGAATCCATTGCTCCCATTGGAGCTATTTATTAAAGTATAAAACTTTTTGAACAAAACGACTGTGTGAAATAACCTTTCTTTCTGCAAATTCTAGTGTGCTCTTTGATGTTTTGTGAACAAATCCATATTAAATTTGACCTCACTTTAAAATAAAGTAAGTAAGTCGCCGGGCCGACTTGGATATACCATGCATCAGGGAAAACAAATTTCCTTGAGTTTATAAAACTTATTTCATATATTAAATTTCTTTCGTATGCGCGATTTCTAACATATGCTATCTCGCTCATTCTTATGTGTGGCACTTTAGCGCCCCACCGGCCAAATTCGCCCTGCACCGCTTTGAGTGCAAATCGTTTCAATGCATAACTCGGCCATTTTTATTCCGATTTTTATGAAACTGGTGGAATGATAGATGTCCATAACATATATAAGTGTGCCGAATTAAATTCCGATACGTTAAATATTGCGGGAGAAAATCACTTTTATTAAATTCCGAGGCGGAAGGGGCGTGGCAAAAAAATTTGGTGGAATAATAGATGTTCATAAGATCTATTAGTGTGCCAAATTAAATTACGATACGATAAATATTACGGGAGAAAATCACTTTTTATTAAATTCCGGAGGCGGAAGTGGGCGTGGCAAAAAAAAAACATAAAATTGGTCTGCGCCAAGACTACACAAGTCTACATTCTAAATTTGGTAGCTCTATCATTTATAGTTGCTGAGATCTCTGCACTCTTACGGACGGACAGACGGACATGGCTCTATCAATTTCTCTTCTCATGCTGATCAAGAATATATATACTTTATAGGGTCGGAAAAGCTTCCTTCTCCCTGTTACATACATTTTGGCGACTTTAATATACCATTTCATCCTATGGATGCATGGTATAAAAATGCATTTTTTATTATGAGTAAAACCCGTCATTTCACCTAAAAACGTTTTTTTGTGCTAAAACCCTTCCGCTGTGAGACATTTGAGCCATCTTAGATGAAAAATCTTTGATGGCCAAGTTGCCACATCGGCGGCCAAATGCCAACTGAATTGAGCGGCTAAAATGCATTCGCAAAAATTTCATTTTTCCGTAGCGTTTGAATGAGAGTGTGTTGGTGAGTGTCTTACACAGATACAAAAGCGCATCATCAAAGTAGCGACAAGAATGATAAAGCAAACGAGAGCAAAAACCCCGCTAAAAGCGGTGGAAAAAAAACCAACAAATAACACAAAAAAACAACAACAACAAACGGGGAGTGGAGCCATTAAGCATTATCTGTTAGGTGAGGGGTGGGGCTTTGTGGAGTCGTTGTCGGGTCGGAGTCGGGGACAGAGGCAAACGCAAGTAATGCGCACACATACACAACAACAACAAGAAAAACACACAGCAGCACAGTGAGTACCCAACATGGTGGCGAGTGGTTGGGGTCGGTGGTGGGGAGGCAAGGCAAGTCGCGTCGCGCAATGAGCGTGTACAACAAGAGAACGAACGAACACACAGCGTAATGTAAAATCGTTGCTCTATACAAAACTGGGAGCCTGTTGACATTCAGTACATTTTGTTACTTTTGTGCACGCAGACCGCACTGCTGCTAATGATGATGATGATGCCTCCTCTACAGAAACCCCAACCACAGCAGGAGAAGAAGGAGTCATCGACGTCGTCAGTTATTGTAAATCGTGGTTTGTGTAATGGTTTTTGCTCGACACGGAAGCCCCTCCATTGAAAATTGAGGATTAACTCTCCTGCACTTGGGCTCCATACGGAACCACTACGTACGTACATGCGATTTTTGCTGTAAATTTCGTCGTCGACTTCGTGGTTGCCATCATTGTCGTAATGGAAACACCCTGGGGGCAAAGCAATCTTCACTCGCATGGTGCATGGTTGTGTTACATTGGGAAAAGGAGCCCAGATTTCATAGCCAGCAATGCACTTTAAACAAAAACGAAAGACACAACAACAACAAAAGCCACAGCAAAAAGTATAAATGCAAAAACGTATTGCTCTCTGAGAGAGCAAACATGTGGGGCGGAGCAGGTGCGGTTCGCCCCCCGGCGAGGAGATTTTTGCAGTTAAAAGGCGACTTCTCCTATACACACATGTACATGTGTGTGTATGTGTTGCGAATCCCAATCTGAGCTGCCGGATCAGGGAGAGATATGGTCACGTCATTGCTCTCAATTTGCTGTCAGCCGTTGCCAATGCCTTCGTCTCTTTGGATGTATTGGTATGTGGAGGCATCTGCGACGCTGCACTTGCATTGCCGCTCTCTTGTATCTTCAAAGTATGCGTGTGACTGTGCATGTTTGTTGGAGCAAGAATGCACTTCTACAGTGGGCTAGAACCAAAGTAAAATTGGGACTTGACAAAAACTGTTAATGTTAAAGTCCTTTTTTCAAGACATTTTGTCGTTAAAACAAAAAAACAAAATCGCTGACATAAACTTAATAAATAAGTGGAGATAACAATGTCTTTTTACAATATTGACGAAAGAGTTTCTTACTTTCTCCAAGACCAAAATTAAATTGCAACAAGTAAAGTCAGGATTGAAACTATTATACATACATAGGTTCTTAAATTAAAATTTGTTTTATTTATTTAGGGCTATCAAATAAAAGTAAAATTATTAAAAAATTATAATCTCAAATTATAAATCTCAAAATAATTATTAATTTGTAATTCATATAAAAATAATTGTTACATATATATTTATCGGATAGTTCTTCAAAAATGATGCAAAAGGATTTCTTGCATTACGTCCAGAAACGTTTTTTTACCAATAATTCTTTTAATTAAATCAAATAATTGTTATTTGATATTAATATGACAAATATCTTTGGTTTCACTGTTCTTACGAAAACGTTCAACTGCATTTTTGTATCCGCGTTCAATATGGTGCTTACCCACTCGCACTCCCAGAACAAAAAAACAGGCAATGCACTCACTCACACGAACAAACACACACATAAACAGAACACACAAGCAGAACTGGGGCGCTGCTTCGCTCCCCAATCGACCGAGCACAACGAGAGTGCATTGCCATGTTTTTTGAGGTGACTGCTCTCTCAATCGTACGACGCCGCCGCCGCCACAGCCGCCCCCCGTTTGCTCTCCTGACCACGTTCACTCTGGCTGCATTTTTATTACAAAAAAAACGTAGGAGAGCAGCAAGCGCTACTGCTGTATCGGTGCTGCGGCTCTGTTACAAAATATTGACGAAGAAAAATCATACAACGTTTTTTTTCAAACTTTTTTTCAACCATTTTTCATTGGTACGCAATGCAACTGCTGTGTATGAGTAGGGGAATCACTGATGTTTGCTTTAATGCTGTGATTGTACATGCAATAGATGGCTGCTCCTCTGGCCACAGCACTACTAGTATCTATTATTTTTCCACTTTGTTTTTAGGGGAAAACTGACTAGAGGATAGGAGTTTTCCTACAAATAGGAGGAATGGGCAATAGATGAAACCACTTGGTTAGACTGCAGCCTGTTTGGTCGCAGTTGTGGTCGTCGGTCTTGCATCTCTGAGCTCCATCTAATAGAAAAACTGAAAGAGTTTTCCACAAGCAGTCAAACTACGTTTCGTCTGGGCCTGTGTCTGCGTCTCCGTCTGGGGGAGATGGACACATCGGGAGATGCACTTTTTCAAATGTGTGTGCAGCGGGGCATACAATTTTCCATGAGCTTGCTGCACACACTCACTCGCACGCGATGCAAACAAAAACCAGCGGGAGGAGCACCACAACTCACACATAGATCAGCCATAGAGAGTGAGAGCGAGAGACCCGAATGGAAGAGGCGTCGATAGCAACGGCGCTCATAGAAGAAATTGCATGACGACGTCGGCAATGTCGACGTAATTGCACTTTGAAAGGCAAAAGTGCAGTAGGCGGAGCCCTAGGCATACGTACTCAGGGTACTTGATTGTGAGCACATGTGTACGTATGCACGTACTCGGAAAATTAATGCATACTGTAGGTCCCTTGATATACCCTTTAAGAACGCCTATACGTTAATATATTCCTAAGTACATATATTCTCTTATATAGACAGTCAGTTTTCTGTCATTTCCACTACATTTCATTTACATGTTACTTATACTTACTTTTACAAATTTTTACCCATGGACAAAGTTTGGCGTATTCAACATTGGGCTATAGAAAAGTCTCGTTCATTTACATGTTCCCCCGAGCAACTGATTGAGCTATATGTGAATGCATATCTAACTAACTTGACAGCCGATTTTTTCCTTAATCCGCTAAATTTAACCACAGACCGATTCCGAAATTTGGACGAACATGCAAATCCATTGGGAAAACTCTACAAAAATCGACATTTATTTGGGTCAACTAGGCGTATTAAGGAAGATGGATTTACAAAGCTTTACGGCGGCTTCTCACAACTGCTAGTGAGGTATATTCAAATGGATGGACATAAGATGGGCTCCCATAACTGTGCACGAGATAGATTCACTGCCATCGATGCTAATGGCAAGGCGCAGTTAAGTTTTTATCAAAATTTGACAGTGGGCTTTATAAGTAGAACCACATTGACGATGGCCATGAGTACTCCTATTGATTTGATAAAATTGCGAATGCAAAAAGAAAGTCAGCGGCTTAAACTGGGCATGGCTACAGACATTATACAGAGACTGAAGAATCTGTATTCCAAAGGAGGTATGCATAGTCTAGAGAAGAAGTATTTAAATTTAATATTTATAATTTTTTGCAATGTTTAGTTGGGGCAAAATATTTTCGCTGGAGGTTTCGTTAGATCGATTCTGGTAAAAGGAGATAACTTTCTGTATTTTAAAAGAGTGATTCATATAACCACAGAAGATACCTTAATAGCTGGACCTAGATTTGCGATCTTCTCGATAACCAATTATATTGCGGAGCCTTTGGAGCCTGTATCTTTCAAGTCTATATACATATGTATATGTATTTATAAGTGTGTTTATATTGTAAATTTATGAAAATATCATACAACACAAAATCGCACAAGAAATAATGTTAAAGTGCAACGCACTCACTTGCTAGAGTACATTGGCCCCAAAATGGGAGACCTGATATCTCACGCTCACATACACACACACTAAGGCACTTTAGCTCATGTTCGTTCTCCTCTTTTAAAAGTCAGACACACTCACTCAACAAGTCGTACGACCTTCCGCTCTTGGAATATTGCCATCTCGTTTGCACTGCGACAACGACGTACATCCATCTACAAGATACTGTGCGCCTGATAAATTAACATCGCATGACGCAAACTCCACCGAGAACGTACATTTTTGGGCCCAATGCAATCGCGTTTCGGAACCGGATAAAAACGTGTGGCTTAGTGGTGATGGTGGTGGCGGTGGTTCACGTTTATTACTTTTTTAAACCATAGAAAATCATTAGAAGCGAAGCCACAGCTACCAAGTTTTCATAGAAATAGCAAAGAGCAGCAGATTTTTGCGGCAGGTTCTCGAGTCCCTCCACCTGATTCACAGGAATCGAGAGACTAGGAAATGGGTTTTGTGGTCCGCATGGGTGGCTGTAAAATTAACATAACAAAAGGCTCATGTACAAGATCCATTGGGATACAGACAGGGGGTGCTATGAATTTTCCCCATTTTGGTTAAAAAATAATTACAACATACGTTTTATGGCGAAATGGTGAAATTGCTTTCGAATTTTCAATTGTTGGAGCTTCTTGGAGCCTGTTCGTTTATATTTTAAACACACAAACGAAATAATGGTTTATGCGCCTCCGACACCGCTGTTAAGGTACTGCTAAGGGCTTTTGAAGCAAAGCTTTTGCTAATTTTTATTGGAGTTCCGGGCACGCCCACGCCTTCTAAAATTATAATTTATTATTATTATATTTCGTTTGCTTAATTACACCAGGAAAACAGAAGCACAAGTTGCACAGCTAGACGGTAACCAAAACCAAGCCAGAGACCCCCCAACCAAATACCATATCCATAACCATGACCATTCGTTGTGTCGGTTGGAGCAAAAAATCGAAAAAGATGGCTACTAGCTGGGCGGGCTAACAGAAATCATAGCAAAGTGTGTATGGGTACAGTTTTATGGCTCCGATTTGCTTTTGCTGCCGTTGGGGAACCATGCAGAGTGGCGCGCTCTCTTCTTGGGGAACAACAACCGATAGAATTGAGGAGACAACAACGACAACGACATCGTCGTCGTCGTCGTCAACGCCCCCACGTAATATACCCCATAAGCTTTGACAGCCGTAGCCCCATTTAGTCGCGATTGCGGCCCGCGCACACACGTCAACATGGGGAAGGTCTTGACTAGCGTAACAGGCACTCAGAAACAGGTGGAATAGGCTTGCTTGCGCGAATGTCTGACTGGGGCCCCACGTGGGCCCCCACATTAACGTATCAGTAGCGTTTTATTTTTTTCTGCCCCTCCCATGGCACTTCGGCCTTCTGTTTCCACGCTGTTATTTTGTTGCGTCACAACAATGTGAATTTTGGTCGTGTTGTTTTTAAATTACCTTAAATTGTAAAGTAGGAGAATCGGGTTGGAAACGTGGGCATTATGAATTGTCACCCTTGTTAATGGAAACAATTTTCTTTCAACTCTCATGTTTAAGGCGAAAAATTTTAAATTTAACTACATTCTTATTTCAAGATAGATTATGGCCTTTTGTATTAAGAGAAAAAATCCTTAATTTAGACTTTGTTTTATTAATTATGTTTATAATGTATTAGTCTTTCCCAAAATGGTTTCTAACAACCCTTTCAGCAGCCTTCAACCACGTCCATGTGTGTATATAACGGTGCGACTTCCCCGCAAGGTCTGGTCAAAATGCATTTGCCAAAATTTAAGCATTACCCCCCAGAAAGGATACTTTCATTTCATGCCAAACGAGAGAGTGCAAACAATTTTTAGTGAAATTTTCGAATAGGCGAACAGCAAATTTGTAGGGTTCGGTTTGGTTCTGTTCTGTTGCTCTGCCAACAGCGACACCGATGATGATGATGATACTCATATACTCGCATGTTCACTGTTGTATGCCCGCCCCATTTACGTTTTGTTCATGCGCAGGCCGAAGAGAACTGTTCTAAATGATGACGGGAGCAGCAGCAAACCAGCCAGCCACAGCCACTTAGAATGATAAAAAAAAAACAACAATCGCGAACACTACCATGTGAACATACATATGTATGTATATACATATGTTCAGGGGAGCACACACACACACGTACAAAAGGAACACCAAGTGGGCGGTAGGGTAAGGAAGGGGCAAGGCAAGGGATTTCGAACTCACTTACTCACAAGCGTTCGTTGGCTGACTTTGAAACACATTTGACAGGGAACCTAAAAGGCCGACGCGTTACTCCCTCACAGGAATCATTATCTCTGTTTCAGTTCAAAGTTCTCAAGACGGGGTAAAGCAGTAGTTACTGGCTGCTGTCTCTTTCTAACGCAACACAACACAAGACAACAAACAATCTAATTCACCTCCAAATGTTTCAGGAAAGGTAAATGAACTACTACATATGTACATACATGTATGTATGTATGTATGTGTGTATGTATGAACATACCCCTGTCCATGACTCTCTCATTCAATGCCAAGGTGACCGCCATTGCGGTCTCTAGCTTGCTCGCTCACACATTCACTCAATTCGGTTGCTGTGGGGCGCCGAGCGCATGACAACCTGCTACACATTTCTGCGTCACTGTTACCGTTAAAACTTAAACTGAAAACAGTTCAAACATTTTTTACAACATTAATCGAACACAAAATCCCTGTACCCGTGTTCGTTTCAGTCTCACTCGTGCCAACGCCATGAGTTTAAGAGTTACAGTGGAACTAAAAGTAGCTTAATCGAATAGCATAAAAGAACAATTTTTTCTAATTTAGTTTTTATGTACATACATATTGTACATTAGTTGAATAAATATGTAAAGCCAGCTAAATCTGTATATGCTCAAACCTAGAATAAATAATTAAGTCTGTTAGTTACATATATAAGATATGAATGAAAATAAAATGTCGATTAAAATTCATTTTAAATAAGTATGTGAAAAACTAAAAATAATTTTAAAAAATTAAGTAATACAAATTATTGGATTATTTATTAATTATCTTAAGCCACATCACTTACACTTACATATGTAAATAACAAGGAGTTAACAACGAATAGAATTTCACACACAGACTTACATACATACACATGTATTCTCAAAAATAAAAATTGATTTTTATAAATTTTTAATTTTAGCACTTCTTTTCGAATGGAAAGTTCTGGCCCACTGTGTATTGTGATGAGCCACAAGAGCGAGTGAGTGAATAGTGTGAATGCGTTATATTCGTAGCGGTTTTGTGAATTCGATTAGGCGGCCAGAAAGAATAGGCAGACTGAATGCATACGCTCGTCACTAGCAGCAGCAACTGTGACCAACCTTTGTCAACTGGTGCGAAAGAGACGAATATACTCATGTTTGCTCATCATTGAGTGGTTGACAGTAGCATCTCTGCTCTTTTCTCTGTGCGCCTGTTAACTGTTTTAGTTAAAGAGCAATCCATTTTGTTTTGGCGAATTCGAAAAAGGAGCACCGCCATTGTTTGCCGTTCACTTTGTTTGTGTGCGTGCGTATGGTTATCTATCTATCTCACCACATTCGTGTAGAACTAGGACAAAGTTGCTCAGAAAGAAGTTCGTTTTCAGTGCGAGCGAGTAAGATGAGAAAAGTAGTTTGAAATGTGCTCTATGATTTTGCCTTTCTTCATATTGTTCAAGCTTTAATTGTTTTTCAAAGGGCCTTGGCGTATTCCGAATATTGTTTAAGCTTAAAGCTAATACAAATAATTTTACTATTGCATCTGGCCAACTGATAAACGTAGCTTATTGTTAAAGCTCGTGGAACAATGTTTAAATTAATATATCTTATATATGTACATATGTACATACATAAGTATGTCTGTACATTACGGTGGGGCTAAAACACCAATCTTCTATTGGCCCGATTCCGACTGACAAACAGCAGGACAAACACAAAAAAATCAAAATTTCTAATAATTACAAAATGGTTTAATAAATTTCAATGCATCCAATGTGTCTCACATCGGCAGCTCGCAAAAGGAAAATAGATGCAAAAGCAAACAATCTAGGGGACAATGAAGGATATCTTGTCAAAGATTAATGGCCATGTTAAAATACGACTCATAAATAAAGATTAACTAATTTTTAAAATTCTAATTTAACATACGCCAAAATATTGCCGACGGAAGGAAAAAAAAATCGTTTTTTTTGGCCCACCTTTAGTGACGTGGAAATTCTTAAGTGTTTTGTTGTATATGTATGTCTATTTTAGCACTTTTGCTTTTCGTTCTTTTTCGGTGTGGCTTTTTAAGCTCCTCCGTTCAGATATGAGAACTTTTGTTTTACTGTAATGAACATAGAAGCTGCTCCGGTGCGTCACGAAGCCCTTTGCTATTTGCATTGACGAGCTCTTCATGTTACACGGTAAGGACAAATGCCTCCCAAGGATTCCAAGACTCCAAATTTTCGATATTGTTATGCGTTTTTATAGATGACTGATCCTGACAAGTTACAGCAACTGAACGTTTCTCGAACTATTTTTTAGAGAAATTGGGTGTTATTATACTGAATGTTAAATCGATAATGATCGCTCTTCCAGAGTTCCAAAACCTCTCCAAAGCAAACCAAAGCTCCGACTACATCCTTACTTTGGAAAGTAGTCTAATACCATTTTTGGATAAAAATGGCTATGCATGACATATCTTTCAACAAAATAACGCGAGAGTCAAAATCACGGTAACCACTCGATCAATTCTCCCACCATGTTAGATGTGTCAGCATCTAGCGTTTTCGAAGCATTTAAGGTTGCAGAACTTCTGAATAGATTTGCCCGTTTAAATTTTAATGATGAGAAGAGCTTAACGCACAGCATAATAAACATACATAATTGCTAAACAATCAAAAGTTTCTGATTATATATATATATTTAAAAAGTATTAGGCAAACAAAAAACAACATTTTTTTTGCTCATTTCGGCTAGAGCGTCTTCCGCGTATACCCACGTAAAATCATCGGCCCCTGGAGGCTTTTACTCAAAATCCATCAAATTATTTTCCAGTTCTATTTACTTCAGCGATCGCACACATTAAATCCGAGGAAAAAGTATTTCTTCATTCAAATTCAAACGGAATCCTAGCGATCGCTTTCGCTATGCATACATACATGTGTATACATATATTTTTGATATTTATTTTCTTTTAATGCAACGCTTTTGGTTAAAGTTCTCCGAACGCTTAAGAACTTTTACCCAATCGTGGGAAAAGAGAAGACAGAGGGGGGCTGCAGCTTGCAAAACAAGTTTAGAACTTAAAATTATTTAGCTTGAACTTTTTGAGAGGGAGAACAGCCAAGAGAAAAAAAGACCCTATCAAAATCATATGCGGAGGGGTTGTCGTAGCCGAAGTCGCGGAGACTCTCAAGTTAAGAAGAATCCCCATAAGTATTGGACCGAGCATTTGTCCCCACGCTCCCGTTCAGACAGACCGCCAATACATACACACATACATACATATGTGTAAAAGCACTCGGAGGTGAACTTGACAGATTTAACTTTTTTCAAGTTTTGCGTTTCGGAATACAAAAAAACAACCAAACTGAAAACTTTGGCAAGTTAATTTTGTATGGAAGCTACAGTTTTTGAAAGTTCTTGTACTGGGAGCTGAAAATCGTCGAAGGCTTTAGCAGGGCGATTTTATTTGTTATATTCAAAAAACGAAAAAAAAACAGGTCGTTGGTGTGAGGGGAGCGGAACGGAAAGAAATGGCGATGGTTGATCCGCATTCAAGCCATGAGCTTGAATAGCTTTTTCGTAAAACACACACTCATTAGTGTATTAATTATCTGCTGCATTTCAGTCCAATGTGTCCTAAGAATCCAAAAATATGAAACAAATAAAATTCTACCGTCGCTGTTCCATCGCCTTATAGGGAGTCTGAATCGTTTTGGGAACGGTATCGCCTTCGTTGTGTCTACAAAATAAAGTATTCAAAATGGCTTGAACATACCGACAACGAATACGGAAGCCGCCGCCACCAAATTGCACAACTCATTCGGTGTAGAATTATTGTAATCCCAACCAGGCGCACAAAACGCAAGAGTAAGGGTCTTTCGCCAAAAAAACCAAGGAGTATTTTTCGTTCAAGTGTAGCTGTGTGTGAGTGTGCGAATGGAATGGCAATAGTGTACAGCTGTTATCTTTCAAGGCAAACGCTCTCTCACTCAAATGCTACCCTTCTCTGTCTGGGAAGCAGTGTTGCATTGTGGTGCGGCTTTTGCTTGCTGATTTCGCTGAGCGCCTGCTGAGAAATTCACAAAATGCCAAAATAGCGCGGAACGTATAAATCGGGCACACGTTCCCGCAGTAGGGAGGAGAAAACAGTGTTTTGTGGGGAAAAAGTGCAAAAACGGCTAAAAGGGAAATGAAATTGAGATTTCACTTAAATATAGATAGTTATTGAGGTGAAAAAAGTAAATAATTTTGTTTTTAATCAGCATAAGATTAATTTTATTTCCAATTTCCTTTAAGAAGTAGCCTTTTCCAAAAAATTTGAATTTTTAACGTATTTCTGGTGCATCAATTTGGCAATTTGTGTTTTCTAAATGGTTTTTGGGTACTCTGACAACTCTCTAAACATCTGTGCGTTATTCTATATTTATCACTTGCAATTGCAGACATAAGAAATTGCAATTCGTGAATAGCTAAATATTTGGAAAATCCGTTCTGGGGTAGGTATTCCTTCAGGAACAATCGGAAAATTAAAAATAAAGCTAATAACAAAAGAGTGTATTGAATTTTTGAGGCAGAAATGTAACTTCTTTCAAATAACGTGGTGGTTGCAATTTTTTGCATACTTTTAGCAATTACATAACTGAAAAATAAGAAATAATGGCGCTACCTGAGGGACTATCCAGCAAAATGAAGACTTTCCAAGTGAGTTATTTAAATTATTTCGTTCCGATTAATTGTTTAATTTTCTTTCCGTAGGCTGTCAACGATCTACCTGTTTTTCTGAAAGGTGGTCCAGCGGATAAGATCTTATTTGGCATTACAGCAGGTCTGTGTGGCCTTGGCATCGTCAGTTTTGTACATTTGGTGTACACCATGGGTTTTGCTAAAAAGAAGGCTTAAAATGCTCATTTGCCAGTTAAACAAAACCATGAATTAAATAAATAATTGAACTGTAATGATATCAGACAGTTCTTCTGTAAAAACGTCTCAAATTTATTTTACAAAGTAACTAAAACGGTTTTAAACGGGTAACTTGAAGATTCGTAACTCAAGTCTACACAGAGATTTCCAAATATGTACCTCTAGATAGATTACCGACTGGCCTTAAACTTGCTGGACAACCCGATCCGAATAACTCACTAGGTTCTTAGCATTACTAATTAACTATGACACCATCGCAATAATTTAAAAGTTTCAAGGACATAAACAAATTTAATAGTTCTGCCTGTAAGGACATTTAAATAAATAAAGACACGTACAAAAAATGTTTGTGAATAGGAATTCAAAAAGACGGCACTTTTAATTTAGTGTCTCAATGTTTCCTTGCCACGATGAGTTTTTGAATTAAATTCTATCCTCCGCACTTTTTCTTTGCTGTTTTTTTTTCACTTTTTTCCAACGACTTCAAAACTATTTTTCGTTTGATGAATTCTTTTCGGGAGTCGAAGGAATTATATGTTTATTAAATCGTTGCTAAATATTGAAGTTTTAAAATGTAGCATGTCGTTACTTTATTTACGTTAATAAAGACATTGGCAAATGTTGGATACTAGACTTAACACATTTATTACCTTAAAATCCAGACAATTACTCAAGGAGGAATTTTGTAGGATTACAAAACACATAAAAAAGATCGAATCAAATAAATTAATTTCACAACAAGAATTTAATTATTTGGTTAATTATTTTTATTAGGATACAAAATAAATTAAATAAAAGTATTCCTAAAGAAATTTAATCAACAACTAGATGGGAAGCCGCGCTCCAATGATTCAAAAAACTTAACATTGCTCCAAAATGATACTGTTAAACAAGCAGTGCTGGTGATTAAATTAACAGGCTGTTCAACATCTGGCAACGCCGTCTTTCTTTATTCTGTGCGGTGAGTATTTAATGTGTGTGGCGAGTTTGTCATCGGGTTTGTTTTGTTTTTCTAAGCTAATGAGAAATTTAAATCTCAGCATACAGTAACAATTGTAATTAAACTATTTAAAAGTAATATGGAACCGAATGATGAAGTTGTCGAGCGCCAGAAACTAGTGCCAAATGATGTGGAAACTGAAGAAGAAGCTCAAAGTCAAAGTGCACCCAAATCCACCCAAACTCCAGCATCGCCAGCTGTGCCAAATGTACGTTAGCGGGATGGGGACGATTATAAT
The DNA here is from genome assembly GCA_018150745.1 of Drosophila sucinea. Classification (NCBI taxonomy): domain Eukaryota; kingdom Metazoa; phylum Arthropoda; class Insecta; order Diptera; family Drosophilidae; genus Drosophila; species Drosophila sucinea. The sequence continues at coordinate 96,300 of JAECWP010000159.1, read as the reverse complement.
AACAAGGGCGGGGCATCAAAGATTTTCAATACTAATAATCATACATATTGCAGATCAAAATCAAAGGTATTTCCAGTGGCGAAACGACACGCAGTCGCAACTCGGCTTCCTGTTCCATAGAGCGCACCATTTCCGAGACAAATAAGGAGAAGGGCAGCAGTGGGGCAGGCGACCAAGGACAAGCAACAACTGCCGCCAAAGTCACATATGTAAATGAGAGACGACCACGCCCGCAGGCCAATAGTGCCGGTGGAGACGAACGTTTTGAATTCAAAACACGACCGAGAAAATTGCTCAAAGGTTTGTTTAATTAAAAAGAATAATTTCACTAATGTCTTTTCTCTTGGCATTTCTATAGTCACTGTGGACGCTACCGTCGTTTTGGTATCGATAAGACACACACATTTACAGTTCCCATATTATTAATTGTCTGAAAGTCTTTGGCCTTCATTTAGGCGATGACGCACTTAATCCAATGACCAATTTGCCATATGGTTACTTTTCACACTCAACTGAAATTTTCCTATAATTATAACCATTTACCTCCTTCACCTCCAAACTGGTCTCAAGTCTAGTCTATTGGAAATTTTCTATTGGATTGTGAGACCCTTCTGCTATTCTTTCGAGTCTTTCGCGACAGAATTGTTTATTGCTTGTTGAATTTCAGACGTTTGTAAGCCAATTTTGATTTTTATGTAATATTTATTATTTGTAATTACTGTGAATTTCTATCTTATCTCAAAATTTATTAGTTTAATATCGATTTCAATTAGTGATTTTTATGATTCAATTAAGTAACATTTGCGGATACGAATTAAAACGAATAGAAGTCATTAAATTTGTTCGAGATTAAAACTGTCCTATCCTTTTATACTCTTCAAGCCTTTTTGCTTGTGCTAAGAGTTTACTACCCTTAAAACCTTTAACCTCTAAGAAGTTTAATATTTTTTAAAAAAATTAGGTTTAAACCTATCCAATACTTTATATGTGTAGCGAAATATCGAAATATCATCTGTTATTATCGTTATATTCTATTTGTTTATTTCGTTGTTTAGTAATTCTGTAGCAGTTTTATATATTTTCAGTCCTACATAATTTAACTTATTGTACAATTTTATTTTGACTTGGATATTGCATTACTTTTTTTCCCTCTCTAGCTCTTAATTTTGGCTTATTTTGGTTTTTATTTTTTAATTTGTTTATTTCCTTTCATGATTTCATTTGATTTGTAAAATGCTACGGCAAGCAGATCGCGATCAGTTGGAACCCACCCATAGCAGTGCTCATAGTTTGCATAGTATTACACTGGTGAGCAGTGAGTGGCTATCTCCAGATCCCAATCCCCTAAGCAATGGAAACAATAACAACAATGATTCATCCAAGTTGAATAATAATGATAGCAATGCGAATACTCCTCGATCGCAGCGGCGCAAAGTGCCCCCATCGACGCTATCGATGCCAAATGCTAATGACAGCAACGTTCACAGTGACAAGTTTGATAATCGTCCGATTAAACATCATTCCTTTGTTTCCGAAGTGCCCGATGTGAAGCATATGGAACGTGCATTACTTGGCCTACTCGATGATTTTCATTCGGGAAAACTGAAGGCTTTTGGTGAGTTTACTGAAATGTAATTGTGCTTCGGAATAATTATGATTTCTTCATCATTGTCCCAATCCCAAGCAGGTTCGGGTTGTACCATGGATCGGATGACCAAGATTAGGGAGCAACAGGAAAGTCTAGCCAAATTGCATTTTGAATTGGCTGCCGCCGAAGAAGATTCCCTTGAGCACGGTAATCAGTTTAATGCGAGCAAAGCTCAGGAGAATATGTTGCAATTGATGCAACGTCTGGAACAACTGTCCATTTCCATTGAACAGCTGCAAACAAGTCATACGGGTCTCTGAAATATGGCCTATATGCAGACAACATCCACTCGAATCAAGGAACGTCTGCTTTGGCTTTGAAAGAAGCAAACAAATCTAACTTCGGTGCATCGAAGATGATATACCCTTGTAGAGTTGTTCAAATATGTTCTTTAACCATCTCACGAGTAACTTTCAATCTTGAGACGACCAAAAAGGTACAGACATAATACCCATGGGATCCAATATCAAGCCTTGAAAGTAAGCTACGTAAGATAGAGGATATAAGGTTCTATGTGATGATGTGTCCTCAGGCACTAATTTATTCAGCATAGTTCTAAAACATAATCAAATGTGAGCTAAATTGTATGGCGTCTTCTACATATATTACCGCTTTTAGGGTAGCTATGTGATATACTTGTCCGATTTAAGACTAGGTACCAAAATCTCTACATGTTGATTCATCTGCTCATGCTCACCTAGTTCGTTCAACCAAATCACTTTCCCCTCTAATTATGTGCTCCTGCAAGGGTAAATAACATCAGACCCAAATTTTTTACACGAGATTAGCAATTATTTCCAATTTGTAATAGGGAGTCATCATTCACTTAGGATTGTGTAAATATTTAAGTTATTAAATACATTACATACATATAAGTAGTACGATTTAAGAAGCTTCTTACGCTAAAAACAAGACGATATAAAAAACTAGAAAGTCAATTCTGGATTCTTCTTTAATGGTGCCAAGGTCACGTTTGGTGCTAAAGCTTCAATATATTTGTTTAAACTATTGTTTGTTAATAGTTATTTGCAATATTAAGTGTACACAATAAACAAAAGTTATCATTTTTATAAAACAAAAATCAATGCATACAGATATACATAGTTTCTGATTAGTGATAATCTAGTTTTTCACAAGTTCCTACATCAAAATCCAATGAAAATCATATTATATGATAATGAACTGTACTTCAACCTTTGGACAAGTGCATTTCGTACATAGGAAATTTGTGTTTTGTGGTTTAATTTATGCATTTGTATTCAGTTGGTGTCCTCTCCACCGCTTGGTTGTCATCGAGCCGTCCGACTGGGGAGACGACGTTCTCCTCCTTCTTTTTCTTGCGGCTGGTTTTTGTTGTTGTTGTTTTTGTGATTATTGTTACTTTTTGTGATCGGGAAAAGTAATTTGTTGTTCGTTCTTCTTTTCTCCGTTCTTTTTTTTAATGTTTTGGGTAAATCCGGGTTTTAAATAACAAGAATTATGCACTGAGAGAAATACATAGTTGTGAAAGCATCTTAAAATGAATTTGTCCATTCGTTTTAAAAATTATGGGACTAACATTTTTAATAATCGACTATTTTCCTGAGATGCCCAAAATTAACACTTTTGTTAAGATACCGTTTAAAATATATATTTAATTGATTGACATGGACAGTTAATTTTATGTTATGTTTTGTTTATTTACTTATTTTAATTAAGGACTTTCAACGCCACGAGATTAATATCCTGTTAGTTTATCTTCTCTTCACCCTTTTATATGTCGTAGGTATAGATAAAAATCTTGCATGTGTACATATATAAAACTTAACTATCTTAATGACATTTGACACTACAAGTTCAAGTGGATCGTCCTTTAGCGACACAAAATCATAAACATTCATGCATCATCTTGCATTTTTCTTGCAGTGTACTCCCACTTGTTGGTCTTGTTGTTGTTGGCTGACAACCGGCCATTCCCTTTTACATTTTCTCTGCGGTCAGTAAGAACTTTTGTGTTCATTTCGGTTGTTCGTTTGCTTAGGTTAGCGGTTTAGTGCATTCCACACGCTGAACATCATTTGCGTCAAAAAAAAAAAGAAACGAAAAAAAAAAATGAAGAACAACACAACAAAAATGAAGAAATAAACGCTTGGACCGACGCATCCGCTACGCTGCATACAAATGCAGTTTGGTCTTTGAAGTTGGAGGCGGGGCATCCCCGTCCCCATCCCCATCCCATATCTATCCCAGTTGCCAGTGGCAATGCCACTTCCATTGTCCGGCGTTCCATCACGCGCCAAAAGGGTCGCCGGTGTTGTTGTTGATGATCGGTTGGAATTGGGATTGGAATGGGAATGGGAATATCCGCGCTGGCCCAACCCTAGAATGCGACAAGTGTCTCTGAAGTGGCCACATTGCTGGTGCCGGTGTCGATGTCGCTGTCGCTGCCACTGACTCTGACTCTGGGTGCAATACAGGGACCCGGCACCAGGCACTGTCGATCCAGGCATCAGGGGGATCGGTGATCGGGGTTGGGGAGATCGTTGGCAGTTCATCGAATCGAACGAGTGTTATGTAAAATTGAAAGAAGTCATTAAATATGTGAAGCGCATATCAAATTTCGTATGAATTGAACTTACTTGGCTTTTGGTCACATGAGAATTTGATGAACTGCTATGAAAGCCGGACAAAGTCGTTGATGCCATCCATACCTTGCTGGATTAATGGAGGCGGGGGTAGAATCAACACTTGTTGCAGGTTTCGAAGGCGGTGGAATGGGTACAAAGACTGCAGAGTGGGTGCACTTCATTACCATGAACTTTGGAACTGTCTCTACTCAAAGTTAATCCTCCCCTGGCATCTATGAGGCGGATACAACAGGCAGTGGCAGACACAAAAAGCTTTGCCTTTGCGGAAATTACGTTGCTGATGAGTGGAACGAGAGCACTGTGAAAAGCGGAAGAGCACGAAGCCAACTCCTCGTTCCAGCTTGCACAGCCGCCTCCAATGACCCCCTCACCCACCTCCTACTCCTTTTCGTTCTCGTCCTTCTTCAGGAAGTGCGACAAAATTCAAACGTACTTTGTGCTCAGTCCATGGGCATCCTGCCTCTATCTCTACCTCTGCCTTTCTCCTCCTGCTCTGCCTGCGCCTGTTGCGGAAGCAACGGAAGAACAAAAATTGTGGGTGAGGGTGACAAGGAGAACGAATGTGGGTGGCTCTGCTTGTGTTGCTACTGTCAGTGGGTGTCTCTTCTCTCGTTTTGTTGGGATGGCATAAATGCGCACACGGCAAAAGGCAAAAAAGTTTCCTGCTTTGCTCCTGGCTTCCAGCTCCCAAAAGAGGAAGTGTCTAAGGCAGGGGCGTACTTAAAAATTAAGGGGTAGAAATATATAATTTAAATTATTAAGTCTAGGACCTGTTAGAAGCCACACATGGAGATCTAAGAACCGATGGTGCGGAAAGTTGGGAACCCTAATAATAAGAATCCTCTTAAAAACTCGATATCTTAATTTCGGGTGGATAGGATTCTCAAAATCTTACCCTCCTTATTTTGTTGACTACGTCACTGAACTAGTGGCAAATAGGTGACTGGCAGGAGTGAGCTTTAGTGGGTTATGGTGGTTTCTGTTATCCCAAAGCGCAAAAGGGGGCAGAAATCGCAAAAACCATTTGCAAGAGGGCGACGTACTTTATTTCCTGAAAATGTCCTCGAAAATATGAACATTATATCCCGGAAACGGAAGCTGCAGCATTTGCAAGGAAGTGACGGGCAGGCACAGCTGGGGAAATGGAAATGCTATCCGCCTCCACCTTCAGCTACAGCTCCATTCCCCTTTGGATGGGTTGATTAAAGTGGGTAAACAACTGACGCTGACGATGACGTTGAAATGAACCAACAAACACAACACACATATCTGGGGTTGGGGTTTGGGGAAGTGTTGGCGGGGCAGTTGGACAGCTGACTTCGTTGTCGCATCCTACAGGAAGCGTGACGGTTGCCTCTGGCCACCATTCCACCCACTCCCCCTAGTGCCCGGCTTCTCAAATATAAGGAATGCGAGTGGCAAAAGCCTTTACATCAAGGAAATGACGGAAGCAGTTTCAGCTCCGGCTCCGGCTACTGCTACCGGTTCTGTTTCTGGCAGCGGACTTTCTGTCCTGGCATTGGCGTCTCCGGCCTGCTTTGGCAGGAAATCATCGCCCTGTGTACGTAAATTAAATTCCAGACATAGTCAATTTTTCGATGAAGAACATAAATTTAATGCCAACGGATGGATTTCTACGCTTAGATGGGATAATGATGATTTATAAAACATTAAATTATGAGTTTACATCAGTTTAAAAAAACTTCTTTCATCCTCAATATTCAAAAAGGAAACCTTTTGTTCCCTTTGTTATATCTTCGAACATTTATCGGATTGTTACATTAAAAAAATGTAAAAAAAATAATTTTTGGAAAATTTGAATTGAAAAAACCCCCTCTTCCCTTCATCTCCAATAAAATAACCGTTTAATAGACCACATTTCAAAAGTAAGAAATACTAAAAACCTAGAGTTTTCCTTCTCAATCAGACTCAATGGCCTAGTGTAAGCTCTCTTTTCCCTGGTAAATGTGTCTATATGGGGATGGGTATGTAATTTACCTGCAATGATTATCTGCCTCCTTTTGCAGTAAGAAGATCTCTTCTCAATCTGGCCAATGTACCGCTAGATGCTTCTAGACGACCATAAACAGAGATGTGAATTGCGAATTGAGTTCCAACAACTGGAAATGGTCAATTGGCAAAATGGCAAAATAAGAAGAAAAAAAAAAAACATTAAATGTATCTACTGGCACCATAGCCTGGGCGAGATCTGGCCTGTTGAGCCGGTGCAGAAGATTACGTGAAAGGTGAAAGTTGTTGAGAACCGCAAACAAAACCAACAAAAAAAAAGCTGCGTAAAAGAGAATGGAGAAGTGTGGGAGAAGGGGAACGAACGTATTGTAACCTAAACATAGCAGGTCATGCTACCAACCCGAACCCACTGTGAGAAATTGAGAAATCGAACCGGACTCCACCTGTCGTCGTCGTGAACAGAGATTTCCGTATGCGAATGTGGAACAGTGGCACACACGGTAGTTGCTTTTCGTTCATCTTTTCTTCCTCTTGCCATTTATGGCGCTTGCGCCAAGTGCAGAAGTCGCCAAAGATGACGACCCACAGACCTGCTGCTGATCCTCTCTTCTTCTCTCATCGTCGTCGTCGTTGTCTTCTTCTTCTGGTGCATTACCGCATTGCAAACCTGAATTCTTCGTGTCTTTCTTTTGCGCCATGGATAACTTTTGTGATTTTTATTTTCTTGCGTTTTTTTTTGGGCATTACAATTCCGGATGCTGTCTCTCTTTCCCAGCCTCTCTCTCTCTCTCTGTCTCTCTTGCTCCGTCTTTCACATAGTTTTTTCATTGTTGTTGCTGCTGCAACATGGTGGCAAAATAGATTATGAATGTAAGGCAGTGGGTGTTGGGATCCAGAGTAGTATACGATATGCCATACGCTTAGAGTGTCGGTAGCGTGTCTGTGTAAGACTGTTTTATTTTTTCTTGCTGTTTCTTCTCCTTCTCTCTACCTGGTTGTTGTTGAGGAAGTTATATAATCGTCTGCACCATCGCGATATATTTATGCCTCAATCAGTTTAACATTTATAGGCAAAAGCTTTGCGGATTATGTGTGTGGGTGGGTGGTTGGTAGGCAGGGTGTTCAGTTCGGCATTCAAGTCGTTAGTGCTGAAACCATGATACGATTGCTTCCTCATTTATTTATCGGTTTATCAAGCCGATTTTTGATAAGTGTAAAGAGGATCAAAAGATCATTAAGCGACTAAGAAGATTGACTAGGAACGCAATCAATGTTACAAAATACATACATACATAATTGTTATTTCCATCACAAACTCATTGGAAAATCACAGTTAGCAAATTTTTTGACATGCATCATTTGATTAAATCATTATTATGGGAGACACTCTTCTTCAATTGACTGTGAGTAAGATAATTTTAGTATCCTTTTAAGAATTCAAACTTTTACAGTTGGCTGTTGGCTTTTTAATTATTAGATTTTTATGATTATAAATATGTATTATTGTACAGATTGCACTTAATAAGAGACGAATAAAATATTAATTGGGGATCCATTCCTCTTTCTGCTTGCGGAAGAACGTTGAAACTATTTTACCCCTGAACTGTTATTATTTTTCCCGATTTAAAACCTTTTCATTAAGGTTGAATACGGTTTTAAAGCCGTAATAAGGATATATTTTCATTATTTTTTTGTAGTTTCGAATAAAGTGTGTTCATATATTTCGGTGTCTTTGAATAAATTGTTAACTAAATATATTAAAAAATACGATGCAGCAAATTTCCAAAAGGGCCTCGCGGGGAACATCCTAGCACGAAACAACAAACCTTGAAAAAAAATCATTTTTCTGTAGAATGTTCATCGTTTAATGTTGCTTTATCTAACCATTAAACAGTTGTTATACATAGTGTATTAAGATTGTTAGATCACTATTGATATTATCCAAAATAGACAATAGATCTTTAACTTAATAGTTTTTTTTATGCCATGGTGTGATAGACAATTTCCTATTATCACATTTTTACGCGCCATAAAGTCAAAAGGAAATCCAATGTGTTCCAAAAAGAAAAACAAGAATGACTTCCTTATTCCTAGCGTTTGCCTTGCCTTTGCCTTTGGGACGTTCCCAGGCACTTGATGTACATAGATACTCGTCGTACAACAACAGCAACAAAAGAATAAGAACAACCTGCTGCTTCTTTTCTATAATTAATTACACAGCATTTTCATTTTTGAGTGCCGAAGTGCACACAACAAGTATGAGTCTGAGTCCTCATTTACTGCCATTTCCACGCTCCGAAACGTTCAATCTTTGGTTTTGTTCTGCTTTTAAACGATTTCCAAGAAATGCTTGAGGAGACGGAGGAACGAACCGTCGCATCGGCAACGGCAACGGATGTGCTGGAGATGTGCGTGCGTGTGCAGCAGCCATTCCTCTCTATTTCTCTATCCGCTTTTGGGCCTCAGGCCAGCTGATGATGATTAAGATGGTGATGGGGGAATAGAGAATATGGGGGGTGAGAGAGACCCCTTCGATCTTTGTATTTAATTGATAAAAATTTTCACATTCCGATGAGGCTCGAGAGACACCAAAGCCAGCAACAGCAGCAGCAACAGCAACAACAACAACATAGTTTTCTGTGTGTTTATCCTGAGCCACATATCGAATCTCAGTTGCACAATGCACTCGACGATTTCATGTTCCTCTTGCTCTGCTCATTCCACTGAAATTCGAAACCTTTCACCGGCTCTCTGGCACTAGTTGTGGCTCCGTGGTATATAACCTGACAACACACTTGTAGATCTCCGATCTTCATCCCTTAAGTGCACACACACACACATACACACAATCTGGTGTCGTTCTGGTTGGCTGGGGCCTGCCATAATCCTTACCAGCAACGATCGATATATGAGCGTTCGATCGGTTTTCCGTTTGGCTTTTGTTCCAGACAGTTGCCAGTCGGGTTTCCCACGGTTTCTTGTTGCTGGGTGCACATTTCATATCCTGCACACACAGACACTGATTCCTCTGGGCCAACTGTTAACGAAAGCAGAGAGTGAAAAGAACTTCGATCCTTTTTTAATGGCGGCAAAATTCTTACAATTACTCATTGTTACCATCGATCGAGGGGAATGTGTAACAATTAGGCTACATATAGGGTCGGAATCTTCATTTTTGAAAACCAACGAAAAGAAAAAGAATTTAATTATAAAGTGTAACGAAAAGGATTTGTTACGTGGGTGGTTATGTAGGCGTTCAGGATCATGTTCTGCTCCGGAATTTAATTTGGCTTCTGATGAAGGCGGAAGAACAGTAAGTTATTTGTATAGCAAAACTAATTTCTCATGTCCACCCCTATAAAAGGGAAATTGTTTGAAAATCATAGATGCAAGTATCTTTTGTATTTGTGTTCCATATTCAGTCCTTCAGTCCTTATATTCAAATTTGGTCTAAAAATCAATATAAGATTAATACCAAGGAGTCTTCCAAAAATTTTGGAGTTTCTTATGAGAATTGTAGAATAAATTTTCAATTTTTATTCTCTCATGACTCATTAGAAAACGATTTACTTCTACTATGATTAAGCACTTTATTAGATATCAGAAACATTCTTATCAGGAATTTAATGTCTCCTCAATTTTTGACAATTTGGAAAATAAACCATGATTTTTATCCAAACAAAAAGAACTAAACATACTTCTTTAGTTTTCTAAAACTTCGGGATCGTGGTCGATGACGACTACTTTGATAATGAACGCGTGTAAAAATAATACATTTGCCAGACATGAATACCTTTTCCCGGATATTAATATTTTATACTATTGGCAAATTGCCAAAAATGTATAAAAACAAATCTTTGTTTCTCAAAAAAAAAAAATATCAAATCAACAAAAACGCAGCGTCTGGAAATACTTCCGCATCTGAAGGAGACATTGACGCCGCCGCCGTTGGCCCGGTCCGGCCCGGCCCAAGACGATCGACCCAAAAGTATTTATAGACAGTAGTACGAATATAGTCTGGCACAAGTGGATGCCACTTGGATGAGTTGTGGGGCCCTCTGGACATGGATGTCTATTCTATTTTAATGACTTACACTAGGCAGAACTACAACAGAAAAAAACACAAATTTCAAACCTTTTCTTATCTCCCATACATATGATATGTATCCTTAACCTTGTTTAAGAAAGAGTACAAGTAAATTGCAATAAATATTTGTCATTATTATTGTTAGATAAAAATTTGTTGTATAGTGTTTATTTGCATTGAAGAATGTATCTTAAGGATAGAATATGACTAAAAACATTACTAGGAAGTATCGTTACTCAAAGTGCTTATTGAAAAATGCCTACATCAAAATGTATAACGAATGTATATACACCCACTAATGGAAAGAGAGAAAGCAAAATGACGAACGGGGGTGATAAACGTAAACCCAGAAATAAAATGCAAGATCAGTTGGCGAAATATGTTGATTGGCTCAATTGGACGACTATTTGAACTCTGACCCGGACCCATCGGTTCATTCTCTTCCTCTACTCATTACTTTACTTGGTACGCACCATGACCAAAGCTACTAATTTGGGCCATTGATGAAGAGGCGGAGACTGAGATAGAGGCGGGATCGTCAACGTCGTCTCGATCGTGGGCCGTTTATGGGCATTTGACTTCAAATGTCAACGTTGCTTAGGGGGAAACTGGTTAGCGAACTGACAGAGGGAGAGCAAGATACATACATAGTAAGACAGAGAGAGAGAGAGCGAGAGGGAGACCCACAAGCGGATGCAGTGCAACTGAGCGCATCTTTTGGCCAACCTGCTCCTCTCCAGTCACTTCCATCGTGCCCCTTCTCATCACTGAACCAATTTGTGTTATGGGGAAAACGGAATTTCCAGTCCTCATCGAAGCGGAAATGTCTCAACAATTTATAATTAAAGACTGTCAACCGATTCGACGACAAAAGATGATATCCAACTAGCACCTTCAAAATCAAAAGAAACAAAAATCTATTACAATACCCAACAGCCCACCACCATAATCAACATATTGAATGTATCTTGATCGTTTGGAACGTTTATTTAAACTTTATCTTGTATTGATTAACAACTAAATCGACGGAGGCGCCCCCCACGCATCACGCCCACGTAATTTGTTCACATTGTAAACAATAAGAGAGAAAAATCGTTTTAAAGTATTTAAATTATGGGAATTTGAAACTGTGTATGTGTTGCCAAGGAAGTCCAATTCAAAAGATATTTACACACTTAATGATCAGTTTTGTTTTCTGATTATATACCATCAAAATATACAATTAAATAATGGATTTAATTGCTTATACCCCAAATGCGAGAGAAGGTTCGGCTTTTTAGGAAATTCTTAAAGGGAAAACAAACACTAATTGGGAAATTCAGTTCAAGAATTTTACGTTACCTTTTTGAATATTTCTGAGTTCACCTGTACCAAAATACTATTTTTAGAATTGAACAAACTCTTTCTAAAAATAAATTATTATTATAAAGAATTTGATTTCAATACATGCAAAACTAAATACATACATACATACATACACATATATTTATGTATGGTGGTTTGTTTTTTAAAATTTAAATTTGTAATTAAACCCAATTTGAATTTTCTTATATTATTCTTCCGTTGGCGCCAGCTTGTGTAATTTGCTCTTTCTCTCTCAATCTCTCTTTGCCTCTCGGTTGGAAACACAGTGGTTCACGTACGTTAATAACATAAGAAACTCATAACTTTGAAATACATATAGTTTTGTTACTACATTAGATACCCTTCAGTACCAGAATTCCTTAGAGCACGATTTCCCTAATGTTTCCTTGACATTTTACACTTGTTGCCTAGGCAGTAAGGAAGGTTCCTTGAGGATTCAATAAGGATACCTGAAAGATTGATACTGCCGGTTATGAAAACCTTGTAGAATATTTAGGGGTGGTGATAACAAATAATATACATTAGTCGCATTATTAAAACATAGTATATTATTGTTATCACCACCCTAAATATTCTTACTATCTCATTATTAAAATCGTGTTAGTAAATTTATAGTAAATATTTGGTAGGAATAATGTAAGTCATCCTTTCAATTATATTAAACCTTTTCTTGCGTTGCATATACCACTGTGCGTGGTACAACTCTCTTGGCTTTGCCAATGCGCATGCTTTTCGTTTCATTCCCACAACGTTCCGTCTTAAGATGAAACGGAATTGGATTCGTTTCTTCTCTTTTCGTACGACCACTAACCATTTATAGATAGATAGATAGAGCGCCAGGTTCGCCGGTATGTCCGCGGTTTGTTTTCGAAAATGTGTCAAGGGACATTTGCAAAGATATTTCCTCTGAATGTCGATCGTTTGTCGAAACACTTGCGTTACGCTCTTATTGACCTTATGAGGGCTCGGCTTTTTGGTTAGGCTAGCGTTTGCAATCAAAAAATCTTCTGTTTGCGACATCTATGTATAAATGGTTAGTGGTACGACTTCTTCGGGAAAATGTAGGCATGAAATACTGGGAAGTAGGTATCAAATACAGGGAGAAGAGAGAATACATTATTTATTTATTTGTTGTTTATTTCTTCGTTCGTCTTCTTCGTTCATTCTTCTTTCATTTTTCGTGGCGAACGGACGTGGGAGTGCAGCAAAGAATTGCAGTATTGATATAAGACACAAGACATTGTTGTAGAAATAAAAAGCGTGTATGTGTGGAAAGAAGATTGCAAACGAGAAATGAAATTTTAAATTGATTAATTTACAATTAATAGAATTTAAATTGCAATACAAATCAACAACAAACATTATAAACGGAATAACTCATAGAGATAACGGTACAGCTTGCACTAGTGTTTGTCTGTGTTCAAGTGCTCGTATTCTTGCGCGCGTATGTGACGGAGTGTTTTGTGTAAGTGTTAGTGTGCGAAACGGAAATAACAAATAAACAAAAATGTAAAAGTTAAATAGCAAGAAAAAGAAAGAAAGAATTTTTTGTTGTTGAGAAACAGAGGAAGAGCAAGATACCAAAGTAAAGAAAAGAAAGGGGTGAAAAGAAGTAACACAAAAACACACAAGTGCATCGAACGCGTCACGGAAGTGCTTTTGCTTTGCTGTTGCTGCTTCTTCTTTATCATTATCGTCATCTGCTCATCCTCCGCTGCCGCCATCGTCATCTATTACCCAAATAGGAAGGAAGGATTAAAAGTCAACACAAATCTTACGTAGTTGCTGCTGCACAGTGCTTTTGCAGTTAAACAACGCTTGGTGATTGTTTCAAAGAAGAGTCCCCCCCCTTCCATAAAGTGCTCCAGTACACAAACACAGACACGCACACCAACAAACCCCACTCACACACACACACTCATGTAAGAACGAGAGAGAGAGGAAAAGTAAAATCAAATAACAACGCATTCTGGATCTGGACATATCCGCTTCCGCGTTGAGCGTTGTCGCTAAAAAGCTTAAAGAACAGACAACGACAACTCTACATACACATGTACGTCACCCTGCACAGTGGAGCAGACTAGGTAAGAAATTGTTAACATTGTTGATAAAAAACCAAAAAAAAAAAGAAACAAAAAATTGATATTGTTTTCATTTAAAACATGAATCTTTAAGTAGATGTGTAAGTATTTCCCATAGATACAGACACATCTACATTTGTACGTCATGTTTAGTCATGAAGTGGTAAATTGTATCTTTTTCTTTTATTTACTTACATACATACATATATGTATACTTAAATTTTTGTTGTCTCTGGCAAACTGATAAATGTTCACGTTAATCTTTATGGTTAATCTCTTCTTTTTTTGTTGTCGTCGTTAGTCGTGGTAAAAGTTTACAATATTTGGGTCTCTGTTGGGTTGAGGTCAACAAATTGTCAAGTCGTCTACACGTGTTCAAAAATATATCATTTTACACATTGTTAGAGTTCGGATTTATTTCTTGTTAAGTATTACCAAAAAAAAAAAAGTTTCAACAATTTGGAAATCTTCTGTCTTAAAAACTAATAAGACAGATATAGGAATTTTTATAGGTTCATGTACGAAACTCACATAAAATCATAGCAATAAATATATTGAAAGGACAGAAATTACCTCATTGGCTTACTTAAGACCATGTTACTTAATGTATGTACATATGTATAGAACGCATGCATTGTTGTAGAATATATTTTAACTCACAAAACATGTTGTGTTTATATATTACAGGTTTTCTTTAATCATTCGTCTAAAATATTTCATTGTTAATATGAGCTTACATATATTTTAACAATGTACGTAACAGAGGCAATCAACAAAAGTTTATCTAAACCTACTGTTTTTAGAAAATGTTCATATGCTATTGAATTTACAAATCAAAATATGTTCTACACAAGCATCTTCAACATAATGGACCCTTGAATTCAGAGTCATTCCAAGGTACAAATACAGTCTTGACTCTTACTTATCGAAGGCAATTGACTGTGGGGCTTGTGGGTCTCCATTGCTTTCGGCTCGGTTCAGTTGGGTTGGGTTCGACGAGTCTCTTGTTGCATGCACTTTTTTCTATGGAAGTGAAACAAAAGCGGAGCGTTAAGCTCCAATTAGGGTGCCTGCTGCGCGAGACACTGGCTCACGTCAGCGAAATCTTATCGCACTATTGGGCGCTATGGTAAAAAAAATACCAACCATACTAAAGTAAAACAAAACAGCCAGCAGAATTGTGTTTGTTTATTTGCCTGCCTGCCACGACGACGACGACAGCGATGCCGAACGAATTAGCCAAACAGTTCCTGCTTCTGCTTTCGCACCTGATCTGGCCTGAACGATCGTGCGAGCCCCTCTGCCACACCCCTAGCACAGCATTTGTGCCTTTTGCTCGCTTTGGTGCTGCTCTCCAATTAGCGGAAAACGAAATAAAAATTATAGAAGCTGAGATTTTTTTTTCATAGTTTGCCTTTCCTGGTTCTGCACCTCTCCCCCTAATTCTCCCCTTCTTCGATAATGCTGCTCGGAGTCTCTCCCGACTCTTTAAGGTGGTGGCCTGGTGACCAGACGGCAGCGGCAAGCGTAAATACAATAAATTAAATTCACTTCCGCATTGCGCTACTCGCGACATACAACAGTGCACGGAAGCAAGACGGGGCGGAGGAGGCGCGCGAGTCAGAGAGTGGGGTGGCAGCTAGAGAAAGGAGTGGGTGGGGAAGGGAGGAGATGTGAGGGTAAAAGGCAAAGCAAACAGGTATAAAAACTGTTGATCGCGCAGGCAAAGGAACGAAGACAGAGCGTGAGAGAGAGAGTGAGCGAGAACGACGACCTATTCCCTCACAGAGACAAACACAGACACTCACACACATATCTCGCACTCACTCACACTCAACATGAGTCGTGTGGGGAACTGACTCACTCACACTCACTCGATCGAATCACTGCCAAGAAAAAAAACCAGCGGCGCAGCAACGCGGCAAAGTAATAAAAGAAAGAGGAAGAAAAAAAATACAAAACACTGCGAAAATATGCTGCCGAGCCAACTAAGAAAATATACTTTAGGACAAAAAGCCAAAAAAAACAAAAAGAATATATATGAGACAATAGCTTATGTTTTGCAAAATTGTCTCATACTTTTGTTAACCCGTACCTAAACTCCAAAAATATTGTACAGTGGTTAACAATACTTAGTATCTTAGTGAAATGCTTATAGGATAACCTAATAATTCATTCATCCTAAATCTCCTTATCAATCTAATAATTGATCCAAGTAGAAAAACTATTGTGTTTTAGTTGCTACTCATTTCACTTGCATTGTTTTTGTACAATGATCGCCTCTTGAATGAATATGAACACGATTGTGTTTACGATAATTAAGCTTTTCTAATTAAATCTCTCTGTCAATATACTTTTGTTAATAAACCTTGAAAAGTACCGTTTATTGAGAGCCTCAAAAGAGTCCCCTCTTACTTATTTTTTTTAATGCAGCTGGTCAAAAAAGGACGCGTTCTTTTCGTGTAACTTGAATATAAACAGCAAACAGTATAAGATTAGTAAGTATTTCTCGCTATCTTATAAAGAATTTTGAAAGTTTTCTGAGATAAAGCAAAAAAAAAAGCAATATTCAAAAAATCAATAAAATCCAACTATTTTATATAATAGTGAATTAGTGAATAGGAAAGATTGTTATATTGACTCTCTCATAGATGGAAACGATCGTTCGGTAAAACGCGGATTAGTTAAGGTAATGATCCATAGAGTATACTTATTTGTCTTACGCATTTCTGTGGTTTTTTTTTTAAGTATTGAGTTGCTTCTTTTTCCTTGCCGCCTTCGTCTTTTCCTCTATATTCTGCGTTTGAGTCACTGGCAAGTGCAATGAATCGACGACGTTGTTGCTTTTGTTGTTTTCTGTTACTGATGACTTTTAGTTGTTGATACTTGCATGCGGAAGCAATGAGTACATTCAGTATATATGCATGTATGTATATTTACATATAAAAATACATACATACATTATTGTATGTATTTATTTGTTGTTTTTGTTGCGTAGTGGTTATCAGACCCTAGACTCTAGGGACTAAAACACAGATGTTGGACGCTATTGTATGGTGCCATATTATTGATGTTTTGCAATATTACGCATCATCATCATCAGCCATGTATCCATCGAACCATCCATGTACATACATACATACATATGTACTTACACATTGGCAGGCACTTTTATGGAGCCACTTGTGTGCATTGTAACCCATTTTATAATGCAAAAAAAAAAAAAATCACACTAACCTGAATTTGCCGTAAATGTGTTTAGACGTCGACGTCAACGACGACTTTGGCTGCGCAGCATCTCAAATTCGCTGAAAGAAAGTATAATGTGGCAACATTGGTGGCAAGAAACAAACCAGCCGTTGCCTATCTTTCATATCTCAAGCACATACATGTATGCGGATGCGGCGGTGTTGAGGGAGTGAATCCGGTCTAACGATCGTATGAATTGGGGAAATTACTTCAGAGCAGAAAGACCTTGCCTTTGTCTTCAAGGATGTTAAATAAGATCATTTTTAAATACACATTGCTACATATGTATACATATGTACATATATGTATAGCACAGATAGTAATATTTAACTAATTAATAGCTGAAATTACTATAGATCGAGTAGATCGATCAACCATGATTAGAAATGATTACAATTTGGCATTTAGAATAGTGTAAAGTTTTTGTGGTAATGAAAAACTTTATTCCTTATTCTAAAACTAAGGAAGTAATTTATTAATTCGACTTGAAAATGTAATCAAGTTTTATTTCAACTTTCTTCCTTGCCGACGATCTTTGACATACAATCAATATTGGTGGCGAGTATTATTTCCCTATACTTTTTTCCAATCTATTCCCGCACATTTCATTTCCAGTTGTTCCAAGCCTCCTCTCATACAGTTAGTTATCTGTCTGTTGCTGTTGTTGTTGCTGGCTAAGTAACCTGTTGTTCGTTTAGTTTGGTTGTTGTGTGAATTATGTTACGAACGTAACGTGTTTCAAAATATAGGAAGTCTTGCTTGAGTTATAGCGAGCTTTTGGTGGTAGTGCTTCGAGCCCCTTCCCGGCAACAGCGGCAACATCGGGTCGCTGTGTTTTGTTGTTTGTGTGTGCTTTAACGGTTCGTTGTGTGTTGGCTATTATCTAACTCCACTAACCAAAAGCCAAAGAGAAAGAAAGAAACGAAGCAACAAACACAAACATACGGAGCATTTTTGCAGTTTTGTGGCACATTTTCTTTAGCTTTTGGCACACATACGGGTGGTGGTGCTGGTGGAGTATGCTACGGAGAGGGCACTGAGGCAACACTAGGAAGGAGGGACCTGTATATATGTATGTATACCCAGATTGTGTGTCTGTGCCAGGCTAAGAAGTGGAGTAATGTTGTGGAAAGCCGTCGTCGTCGTCGTCGATGCAACACAATTAGGTAATTTTCTTTCTTCTTATTGAACCCGAACAGAAGGGGGGAAATGTTGCGTGGCATAGACTCCACCACTCTCCACTCTACTCCAAGTTGATGGCGTAATGCCAAAATAAAAAATAAGTATATAAGGGGAAGTATCTATATCAGTTGGTAACAAGAGAGCGACCTATCCTAACCTAACCTAACCCTCCAACCCAGAGGCGTGGTATTGAAACATGCAGAGAGACAATTCCCAGTTCATTGTTGTCCATTATTATCGTAACTGTGTAACTGTAAAAACTACCTGACCAACCCACTTACCTGTTGAACAATGCGAGCGCTCTTCCGTCGTCGTTGTCCTCAACGTTGTAGGTGGTCCTGACACTAATTGTTCTCGCTCTCGACCATCGCCCCTTACCCCGGCCCCTAAAGTCCTTAAAATGTGAGTTCACAATGAATTTGGCATTTGGCACTTCGTGGAAATTTGCAGCCGAAGCGGAAGGAAGCTGCTGGAACCAATGCAAAGACACTCAAGTGCCTAGAACAATAGAGGCAACCGAACCGGAGGTGGTACCAACCCCCTAGGGAACCTACTTCAAAACTCTGCGGGACATTTGCCGACCGTAAAAACATACTTACATACATACATACATATGTATATGTTGAGTCGTCCACGATCAGGCCATGGCCATATTGTGTGTCAAAGGAATTTTACTACTATACGTCCAAGAATTTACTACATATGAACATATAAGAGTAACTTGACATACATACATATATAGAATTTTGAAATCGCTTTTTGCCAAATCGTCCATAAATCAATTTGATTTCAGTCTCGATAGTATTTTGATAAGGACAACAAAATTTTTTCCTTTTTTCACGTTTTGCTCGTTCACTTTTGTTTTGTAATCTGTGTCGATAAGAACACAGGCACAATTCGGAACGAAAGTCATTTGTGTGTGTGTGTGGCGGATGGTTGTGGGGGTGGTGTGGGGTAAAGTAGAGAGGTGGCAAAAATACAAAAAAAAAAAAAAACAAAACAAAAAGTTTTTATGATAGCAACACAAAAAATTTGGTCTATGGTGCAAGGGAGCTGGGGCCAGTGTTTGGGGCAAAGAAAACCGGAAATGACGCGGTTTCACGAAATATACTCTGCTACCCTCACCTGCCCCTCGCTCTCGATCACACTCCCTTCGAAATGGCGGGTGTGAGGCACTTGACTGTAGAGCATGGGGTCTTAATTGATAGACTAATCAGTCGCACTTCATACCACACAAATGTAAATTATTATTGTTTGTATTTATGGCCGTAAAAATGGAAGTTGACAAAATGAAAACAAAAAACTAAGAAAAGAAATCGAAAAAAGAGCTTTTGGGTTTCTTCTAATCATATCGCTTACCTAAATGGTATTCACAAGTGTTATTATTATGATGATTGTTAGGGGCTGTTCAATTATACACACCTTGATACGCAAAGATAGATGACTTATAAAAAAAAATTAACAGTTGGCCGAATATGAGTAGGTATATATAACTGTGAAACACATACTTGAAAATGCGTTCGTGCGTCGATAGTGGAACTATATACATACATACATACATACATATATATTAAATAGTAATCAGGAACTCGGTTATTTTTTTTTTTTTGTATCACAAGGTCCGATTCCTGAAAGCTATACTAGGAAATACAAATTCATATAATGCAAATTAAGTACAAGGTGAAATTGTTATCAAATATTCTATCTCTATGTAGAACAGGTTATTAACCACTAGGAAGTTACTCCTTTAAAGCTGCGAATGTGAATGTAGTCCTTAAAAAGACGTTTATTCTATCTGCAGTTGCTATATCTGAAGAAATTTTTTTTCCAGTAATCATTTTCTAAGGATCCAAATATAATATTTAATTTATCAACTGAGATAATTCCCTTTAATAAACAGAATCTGTGATCTTATTTTGAGAATCATTGTTGATTTCTACATGATGGACTCAAATTTTTATGTTGAATTGAGCTAGTAACATATTCCGACGAATATTACTGCAATGGCTAATACTCTGGACCAAGTGTCAAATGAAACAAAAACAAATACCTAAGAAAACCCCAGAGGGCCGACAAGTCACAGCGCGAAGTACTTCTTCAATCTCGGTATGAAGACATTTCTATAAGCATATAGAGAGCGGGGCGAGGCAGTGGCAGAGTACAACCAGGAGATTATATTATAATTTTCCAAGTAAAGCAGACAAATTAAAACATACAAACAACAAAATTGACACGAACATCACGTAGCAGAAATGATGTGAAGGAGCGCGCACACACATAGACCAAGATGATGATGCCACCAAACAGCAGTGGCAATCCGCTCAAGAGAGATGACTGGACAGACAGACTGACTGACTAAATGAATGACAGTTGTCATTTCCTATTGTCGCCAAATTCATAATTAGCAGAAAAAATGAGTTCTTTCTAGCTAGAGGCAATGCAGCAAAGGAGGCGACATCATGAAGAAGAGATGCCAATGAGTTGTTCGCGCTCTATTACAATAGTTAGTTCTTATGACAACTTGAGTTTGTTGTCTGCTTTTCTCCACATATGTATGTATGTACATACATATGTATTATGTTTTATACCATTTCTTTTTTATCTCATTAGGTCGGTTTGCCACGTTTTAGTGGCCAACTTGAGTGCAACTTGGAATTGTATTTAAGTGAGAAGCTGCTTTGTCCGTGCTTATCAAGCTTTCCCCACACACTCTCTCTCTCTCTGTTTATCTGTGCCCCGTCTCTCTCTCTTTTTCCACCATTCTCTTGTTGTTCTACTCATTTGAATTATCATGTTAATTATTTTGTTGTCCTCTCAGAGATTGAGAAGCCTTTTGAAAATGCTATCAGCTTTTAATAAATTGTTGAAGTGCATTTTATATATACTAAATACTATATATTGTATAGGTATATTAAATGATTCAAAAGTCGCTCTTTACCTAGAAACAATTGTACAATTGCATCCGCATATGACGTTAAATATGGAGTTGATTATTATTTTATATACATACATATAAGTAGTACACTTGATGATTAGAGATGCAAGAATTTCGTTACGATTATTTGGAACAAATATTAACCGATATTTGTTAAAGCTTTTTATCGAAAACGTTTATCCTTTTTCAGTTAACATAAAACGAAAAACAAATTCTGCTTTCCATAATGATTATCGACATTGCACTTGCTTCCTAATATAAATCTCTTGTCAAAGATGATAATAACGAGAGCTTCAAATTTTAACTGTACGATCGAAAACTTATCGTGTCACATTTCTGCTTTAATGTGGCCATATCTACTGCAACTATTTCAAAATTCATTTTGCAATTTCCTGAACATGTTCTAAGAGAAAGAGAAACCCAAAACAACAATATGCTATTTACATTGCATTTAATAAGAGTACTTTTCGTTTTCGTTTAATTTTGGGAAGCGGTCTATCTTGTGTTTAAGCCAAGCCACCACAAGTAGTTCCCTTTTTTTTAACCCTAACCTGAAACTTGATTGTGATTATAGACAGAGAGCGTCATCGTTGTATTCGTCGTCGTCGTTGCTTGAACATCCGCTTCCGCATTTATTAAGTGTCTTTCCAAGCGACGCGCAAAACGTTCCACGGTTCAGATCGTTCGTTCGTTTAGAACGTTTTTACAATTCAGGTTTTCTCGAGCTACTACTAGACCTAAAGCTTTTGTTTTTTTCTTTTCTTTTTTTTTTTTTTTTGCACACACAACAAAACTCTAGCAGCTAGCTCTCTGTAATTAAGATGCGAAGCGCGATCGTCGACAACGACTACAACAACGATCATGCCAAAGTTCTTTAGCTTCCAGCTGCTGCTTCTGCTGCTGCTGGCTTGCTTGCATGGCTCCATGGAGCTCCATTTGAGCTAGGGCGGTGTGGTGGGACGGGGCGATGGGGACTGGTGGATCTCTGATCTGTCTGTCGTTTCCATGCATGCCTAGATCTTAGTTATGTGTATGTACATATGTGCTTGATTACTAGTGCAAATACTAACTACCGGTTTAGATGCTTGCCCAGATACAGATACACGATCGAGACGATCGCTTTTTTATGCCTGAATTTTTTAAAGATTTTCTTTTGCTTGGTTGACTACCGATGAAGCTGCTGTTGGCTACTGCTGCCTGCTTCTTTGATCTAATTGCCCATTTGTGGTCTACAGGAAGCTCACTTGCCATGATCAATAGCAATCGGAGCAGGAAGTAAAGTAGTTTGTTCATATGATTCTTTCTCTTTCTCTTTATTTTTTTATTTTTTTTTTTTTCAATTTTTGCAAGCAACGAACCAAACTCATGTCGACTTAAGTCAAGTATGTTGTGGTCTCTTCTCTCATATGGCAAACACACTTAGGTGCCTTCTATTTATATGTATCTATGTCTTATCTTATCATTGGCATATATTTGTTATGAACTTACTGAAACTCAAGCAAATCGTAAACATTTCGTAATACACATAAACATCTACATAGTGGAAGTATAGAAGACAGAGAGAGAAAAGAATAACGACGAACGGAACATGTTATATCTGTATATGGTGGGGACTTGTCTATATCTCTTTTGCGTTTCTTTTATCAAACGCAGCGACAACACGACACCTAAGACAACAAGTAATCCTAGTTTATAAATATACATATATATATATACATACATACATATGTATGTATATGTATATGTTGGAGTGATTGTACGCCCGTAAAAGTTGACTTGGCATGGCATAAGGCCCGGAAAGCAGGTGTCGTGTGTATATAGAAGAAGAGCTGTTCGGGGCCTTATCAAAATCTAGCTCACTTGGTGCTTTGATGGACAAGGTTCAACAGTTGATCCTCCTATACCCATACTCACATATGCATATATAAACTGCGGGAGTTGTGAGTGATGAATATACATTCATGACTTTATTACGATATAACAAAATTGATAAGATCATAATTTTGGACTATTTTGGAATATCTGAGAAAGATCATCAAAGATCATCATCATCATCAGGCAAACAAAAAATATAATTTGTTTTTTACATATATACCTCAATACATTGTATTTAAATAAAACCTGTGATCTAGTTTGTAGATGACATCACCCAAATAAATCACATAAGGTAGTCCAAAAATCCAGAAAACAAGCTCTAATTAATATGATTCGGTGTCATAAAAGATTGAGCAAATTGTTCGATTATGTTCCGAATTCAACTGGAAAATAATGACTAAAGAGTTAAGAAATATATTTCGCTACTGATCGCCTTCCTCCCGTTCCATAGTGCTTATTTGTAGTCTTTAAGTAAAACACGGAAGCCTTCCACACACATGTCAACCAACTCAATTGAACCACACACTGACCCCGACCCCTAGAATGGAATTGACACCCCCTGCCCACCAACTACCCCTTGGGATAAAAGCTACATTCCTTCCTTGCTGCAACGAGACTAACTACAAACGAACGTACTGACTTTTATTAAGTTTATATAGAGAGAGAGAGAGAGAGAGAGACCAGATAGATATAGAAGATATATAGATATGGAAAAAGAGAGAGGGACAGGCAGGAGCAGGGAGCATTTTGCCACTAATTGAATGTAATGGGCACAAATGATGCGGTTGATGCTGCGGCGGCGGTCCCAGGAATGATTTTGAACTCAACTACACTTCTTGTCTAGCGTTTGATGAACTCATCATGATTAGACTCAACTAACAGCAATGAGATTTCTAGGTAGCATAGCTACCGATCTTATTCATGATCATCATTTTGAGCTTTTATTCTTCTTTTAAAATAATGATCATCATCAGCAGCTCAGCATCAGCATAAAAAAAAACAACAACCAGGGGAATGGTGGGGGGGTTTGCATATTAAAATACCCAAAAGGTTATCGAACGTTTGATATCATTAAGCATTTTGTGTATTCAAAACGCTATGCGCAAAGCATAAAGATGAACAATGAGGCAGCAAAAAAAAAAAAAAAGAAATATCTGAAAGAAAGAAATACAATCTGAAGTTTTTTTCCTTCTTTTTCTCTTTTTGTTTTGTTTTGCTTTCTGAGCTACATTAGAACAAACATGGCACGTAACGCCCTTCTTCTGGAGACCGAAAAAAAACAACCGAAGAAAAATGCGTAGAAAAGAGAAAGAAATTAATAATAACTAACTAAAGAAAAGGGGTAAATCAGCTGGCAGGGGAGAGTAACACGAAGGTGGAGTCTGGGTCCGGAGTTGAGTTTCGGGTTTCGCCTTTCTTTACCTTTTTTTCGATGGTTGGGGGGCTACCGCAAAACAGCGTAACGATGATTGATTTCCTAGACCCACGGAAAATGACGACTACCAAACATATTGTGTGTGGATGATCTACAAAAATAAAATAAATTTGCCTACGGGTAAATAAAAACTTAAAATTTAGCTATGAGCGTAGACTTTGTTTATACCCTGTAAAACACTAAAGCGTGTAGAATTCGCGGGGGGTTTCCACCAACATGGTGGCAACCAATACTGTTAGGAAACGTTTCAAGATTAGTGGAACAACTATCCTAGAGGATCTACTTGTCTAGATATATGAGTTATCAGTTCACAAGATATGCAGTAATATACCCTTTTTGTATTACCCCAATTGGTATAGAAAATTGACGATCTAGACAGAAAATGAACCGCACAGACATTTGGCTCGAATTGTTGTAGCTATGAGGTATTGAGGTTTTTTCTGTTTTGTTGTTGTCGCTATGGCGCGAAGAAGAACCCGGAATTGGCGTCTTACCAATACACATACATGACATATAGAGAGATACCCGATGATATAGCCACTCACGCGCTTGTTATGCATGCTCAGCAATCGCAGCAGCAGCAGTAGCGACGACTTCTTCTAGGTATGGGGGAACTGGCTTGTATACATATATATGTTTAATTTGTTGTTGTTGTTTTTTTCTTAAATATACAGAGAGACCAAGGTGTAAAAGTATGTGTGAGCAGTTATAAAGCAAAAGCAGGTCGTTGACTTGGTTTGAATATTTTTATGCTTATTAATTGAGTATTTTGATACGATCGTGTGTATATCGATACAAACTATAACCCCCCACACACACATAGACACAAGATCAACAATTTATAAACGAGTCGAGTAAACTGAATTAAATTACAGTGTACATACAAATTTTTTTTTAGCTATAAGGGTTGATTCACATCTAAATCGAGAACCAGGCACTTGTGTAAACAACAAGAAACACACACAATATATAGACGAAGACCTCATAAAAGAGATCAAATGTCAAAAGACACCACCATCAACATCACCTTACTATATGCATTCAACTTTCCGTTTCCAAGAAGTCCTTCAATAATGTGTTTTGTTGTAAAGTGCAGCACATAACAGGTAGATGTAGTTGAGTTGAGATGCAGAGAGTGAGAGAGACACACATTTCCTTTTACCTGCAACTAACCTAGAGTGATCATCATCAACCACCATCACCATCAGCATCTCCTCTTCTCAACGTTTTTTGTTTTCCAATCCGCCTTGTGAAGCCGTTAATCTTAATGCGCCATGGCGGCTGTCGCTTCTGCTCTTTTTGTATGTTATCAGATTTCTCTGCTTTTCCCTCTTCCTCTCCACTTCTCTGTTCTTTTCGTCATTCTTAACTGCGCACTTGATGCATGAGGCACTGCAGCGCTGCTGCACTAGGGAGAAGAGGAGGATGCTGCTGCTGTTGCTGCGCCTGCGGAAATTACTCATTAACTCTTAGAGTTGTGCATTTTCTTTCTTTACCCCCTCCCAGTGAATGCCCGCTGTGATTGGGACTAGAGTTTTGAATAGTAGAGATTGAGAGAATGAGTGATATATCGAATGTCTTTCGAGTGTCATCTTATAAGCATTACAGATAGATAACTAAATCGTTAAGTGCCTGCCTTCTTTTCGAGAAAATAACAATATAATTGCGAAATTTGAGATATGTAGAAAACCTCTCAGTAAGAACCTCTTATACTTGAGGCTCTTAATGGTAAAGTTAAGGTACTTTTAGAATACACTTCCCACTGAAACGTTTATTAAGAAAGACTACTAGGAGAAAAAGAAAGTCCTGAAAAAGCAACATATAAATGCAGTAAAAGGAAAAACAATGCAAGAAATCAGGAGAAGAATCAATAAGAAAAGAATGACAACAATGTTCATAAATCTAAGAATAACTAAAATTTAACTAACTCTCACCGGGTCGGAACGAAAGGATTAATGTAAAAGATTGGACACAGGTTAAACAGATTAATGCCAATTGGAAAATCATTTACCTTTTCCATCATTTCTCGGAAATAGTGTCCTAGTTGTTCCATTCAGTACTCAAAACAACAAAGTGGTGGGATTAGCCTGAATAATATTTTCCAATTTACACATGTATGAGAATGCCTTCTCCTTATGTGGCTTATGCCTTTTATAATCCGTTTTTTGTGTGTGTTTTCTTAAAGGATATTTTCCTTTTTTAATCCCCTCTTATCATGTTTAAAAAAGAATTTCAGATTAAACTCTTTTTTTCTTTCCTTCACTTCGCACGTACACGATCCTTATCTCTATGATCTAGCTGGCATCCAAGCGGTGGTGGTGTCCCATTTTTTTTTAGCTAGCATTTCCGATCCCACGGTCAGAGAAACCTGTCGTCACCCCAACAACAACAAGAACAACACACACGCCCACTACAAATCTAACATGTACGTGTGTTCTCCCTCTCTCTTCCCCAAAAGCGGAAATTTGTGCAAAAAGGAAAAAGAAATAAAACGACCAAATCAACAAATTCTTTGGTATTTGTATACCCGCACCAGCCCCACCTGCTGCCCCCTCACATACTCTTCCACTCCTTGTCTTTCCTCCTTCATCTTTTCCAACCTCCTGCTTCTTTTATTTCTCTTCATCTTCTCTTCGAACGTTTTTCTAAACTGATCGTTTTATAATTTTCGTTTGTAATTTCCGTTGAAACCGGTTCAACATCATCCGCATACCTCTCTCAAAAACTACCTGAGTCTCTGACGACTCGACAGAGAGATCGTGAGAGAGGGAGACGTTGAGGCAAGTGAGAGATGGGGGAAAAGGAAGAGAATGGTGCTGTTGCTCCCGCTCCCTGCTCTGCTGCTGACTTGTTTGAGATTTTAGAAATATTCTTTTCACTCTTCTTCTTCTTATTGTGCGTTTGTTGCCTTCTTTTCATCTACAACATTGTTGTTGTTGTTGTTCTTGTTGTTGCTGCTGCTGCCGCTGCTGATGAGCATTCATTTGTCATTTTACTACGTGCCACCGACTCTATTGGGCCCGCCGCCGGTCTGAATCTGAAATGTTGTTTATTTGTTGTCGGATGGAACATGTGTGTACTAGAATATATATGTGTATATATTATGTATGTACATATGTATTCTTTATGTTGTATGATGATTTCTTTTTACAGAAATTCTACCATGTGTTGTGGCAACCAAAATAACACGTAGGATCGTCATACAGACACATACCTACCATATGTACACATGAACATATATCGTCGCAATCAACAAGCCTCTTTAAAACAAATAGTGAGAGACCCCCGCTAAGTAAGAGACATAATAAAATATTCAAGATGATCAGCATCACCATCATCATCGTCATCATCATTATGATCTCGCCCTATAAAGCTCTCTAGTGTCATCTCTTTTCCACAACCAGAAGTCCCCAGGCGCTAGCCCGCCGCCCGATCGTCGTGTTTGCTTCGCTCACTTGTTGAAATGCTTCCCGGAGAATGAGGAAGTTTCTTTAGCGTTGTTTTTTTCCTTCTTCTCAGAGAGATAAATTTAAACGCAAACATATGTATGTGTGTGAGTGCACAAGTACCCGAATGAAAAGGGGCATACAGGGTGCCCCTTAAACGATGTTTGGGGCTGCTGCGCCGTTGATCTGCTTCTTCTTGCTCTCTTTACCCACTGGCGGATTTATTAGTCGTTGTCGTCTTTCTCCCAACATCATTTTGGATTTCGAAAACGAGTTTTGTGATTGGAATGTGCACTTCCGTTTGGCTCTTGTAGATGCAAGCTCCACAAAAAAGTGGGGAACGGGGGAAATGAGCAGTCGGGCACGGGCACGGCTTTTTCAAGTTTCCATCATCATCGAACTGAGAGAGCGAGAGACGCGCTCGTTTGGTTACCGCGCGTTTCCCCTTCCGTTTCGTTCCTTTCCGATTGCGCCCCGCCTACTACTTGCCATCAATATGTGGTACACACACATACACTCGTATGTTGAAATCTTTACAACAAAATGATCACCACCAAAGATACATACATATGTTTGTATGTGTATGTATGTATGTGTGTATTTACTTTGTACACATCCGGAATATTGTAAGGCAAGTACTGCTTGCTGCTGCCCCCGCTGCTAGCACGCTGGGCCTCCCATGCACACACACGTACATTTTTATGGAAATTCCCATATTGAGAAATTTTTACAATTAAAAAGCTGAATTTATATGATCAATTTTTGGGTTATAGGTGAACAATTTAGGTCGCTACATTTCAAATTTCAAAATCGAAAGAAAATAAATAACAAAAAAAGACCATGGAATAAGACAATCGAATTGCTTATGGTTGGTGTATAGTTTATAGATAAATCCTCATATATAGATATAGATATGATCCTTTTAAAACCTACAGTCATTTAGAAATCACTCAATACAACATTAATGAAATAGTCTTAAATACAACATTTATATAGAGTTTCTTTGGAATTGATCAGAACACTTTGAGCACCAGAGTCACAAAGTTCTTCCTACTAATAACCAAGAATTAAATGTTTGACTCAAATATGACGACAGGACACGGTCGCATCACATAGCAGCGCGTTTTCTTGTTCTACTATGCCTGGAACTGGAACCTGCCCTCCGAGAAGATCTTTCTCTTGCTCCAAAAGAGATATTTTGCTCTCGAAACGCAGACAGACACAAAACGCTGCGGGGGTGTGTGTTGCCCAGCACAAGCAAAAAAATGAGACAGACAGACAGCGAATGGGAGAGAAAGAGAGAGAGTAAAGGAGAGTAAGGGAGAGAGCGTCAAGTCTCTGCCCTCTGCTTCTACATTTTACTTCTGTCGTCGTCGTCGACGTCGTCTCTCTGGTCTCTGACTCATGCCACACTTCTTCTCGGACTCTCACAAGATTTCAGGTCCGGTCGCCAGTTTTCGCCAAGTAGTGCTCGGATGCGCTTGTTGTTTTTTTTATTGTTGCTTGTACCGCTTGCGCCGCCGCGTCCGAAGATATATTATTTGTTTATTTCATCCATCGACGGCGACGACGACTACGACGTCCGCTGCTTGCCGTTTGCCGCTGCCGCCACCGAGATTATGAAGAAATCTGATTTCGTTGGAATGCGAATGTGTCTATCTGACTCTGTCGCCTCCACCTCCACATCTTCTCCTTCGTCTCCACCATCGCAGTTTGCCACGGTATGTGTGTGTTGCCTGTTGTCTGGTGGCTGCTAGGTGATGTGTGTGCTAAGCAATTTTCTGGCGGAAGTGTGTCGATTGATGCTAACATCCTTTTTTTCGAAATTTAACACAATGAAAAAGTGAACTTTGGACAACTGGAAATATCTCAAAAACTCACATCTAACATAATAGATGAAATTAAAAAGATATTTGAATTTTTAAGTAAACACCTGTACAATTGGTTGCACTTTACGTTGTTGTATTATAGCCTAAAAGTGATTAAACCTTTCTAAATATGTTGTACAAAAAATTGGCAATCTTCTAATTCCAGTGATAAACCTTTTATATAAATACATATACATATGTACATATATCACTTGTTGTATCACCTGTTATTTGTTATGTGGACATTTTTGAATGGTATTATTGTTATTCCTGAAAAAAAAATATTTAAGCGAATTCAGAATTGCTTAAAAAACATTATTTAACAATTCCAAAAAAACACTTATATAGAATTTTTAAACAAAGTTGTTTTTTTATTTTAAACTAATAAACATAAAAACATAGCCAATTTCACAAGAATGTTGAAAATGTTGACCTGAAATAGATTTATAATAAATCACTTATAATGATCACTTTTCCTCTATGTTATAGTAAAATATTACTTATGAGACATGTTATCCGACTTTTATTAATTTACAATGGTTTTCCTTTTCCTTTGCAGATCTAACAGATAGAAAAAATACAATTGATCTCGTGGCTTCACTTTGCTGATCATCAACCAGGGATAGGACACTTATTTCTTCAAACTGTCGCTGCATGTCCAAAATGAAAATGCTTCCTGTACAGTTATCGTTGAATCCACTCAATCCTAATATCTGGAGTGATGTTTTATGGCGTTGTCCGCCAGCCCCATCCAGTCAGCTGGCCGAGCTGAAAACACAGTTACCACCCTCACTTCCTTCAGATCCTCGTCTATGGAGTCGCGATGATGTTTTGGTCTTCTTGCGCTTCTGTGTGCGTGAATTCGATCTGCCTAAGCTGGATTTTGATCTCTTCCAAATGAATGGCAAGGCATTGTGTCTGCTGACACGTGCTGATTTCGGACATAGGTGTCCCGGAGCCGGAGATGTCTTGCACAATGTTCTACAGATGCTGATCATTGAGTCGCATATGATGCAATGGCATTTACCCAACAGCCCGGTGACACCCACAAGCCGCTATCCCCTATCACCGCACAGCCATCCGCCAACACCCACATGGCCACCGCTAAATGCACCGCCGGAGAGCAATCCGTTCCATAACACAACTTCACATATGGCAGGACATCATTTTATGGCACCCAATTCGGTGACTCTAAGCCCACCGCCATCGGTTGATTCACAAGCTAGCAGTCCGCCACAGGCAACGTATCAGAATGGAGGAACTGGGGTTGGTCCAGCTCCTCCAGCTGGTAATGCCTCTGCTAATGCCGCCGTGGCGCCCGCATCTTCATCGTCCAGCAGTACGACCAGCACGAGTTCCGTGGCCATGCCAATGAAGGGTATTAGCAGTGCCAGCAGCAATCACTCTGATTCCGAGGAAGAATACTCCGAGCCAGCTGGCAGCAATAAGCTGCCGCCCGCCCCACTATCTGCCTACAGTGCAGGCAGTCCGCCAGGCACGCCCATACTCAAGGACATCAAACCGAATTGGACCAATAGCTTTGTGAACTCGTGGTCCCAGCAACAGCAAGCGGCAGCAGCGGCGGCGGCGGCAGCAGCAGCAGCCGCCCAAGTCCAACAGCAGCAACAACAGCAGGTCCAACAACAGCCACAAAAGCTAACCTTGGAGAATGCAGGTGGTCCAGTAGTGGCTCCCGCTGGTGGTTCGATCTCAGCGCCCACCACGCCCAGTTACATGTACAAAGCGAAACGGGAATTCTTTCCAGAGAACTCGGAACCCAATACAAGTGAGTTTTTTATTCTTATCGCTAAACAAACAATTTTCTAATTTATAATCTGTTTCTTCTACCTCTAGATGGTCGCCTGCTGTGGGACTTTCTGCAACAGTTGCTCAACGATCGCAATCAGAAATATAGCGATTTGATTGCCTGGAAGTGTCGTGACACCGGCGTCTTCAAGATCGTCGATCCGGCTGGCCTGGCTAAACTCTGGGGCATACAGAAGAATCATTTATCGATGAATTATGACAAAATGTCGCGGGCCCTGCGGTATTATTATCGTGTCAATATTTTACGCAAAGTTCAGGGCGAGCGTCATTGCTATCAGTTCCTGCGCAATCCCACAGAGCTGAAAAATATCAAGAATATCTCTCTGTTACGTCAATCGACGCCAACGAACGGTGGTAATGGTGGAGGATCATCAACGTTGCCCACACAGGCTAACAATCAAGCTGCACCCAATAGTCCAGCTGGCCAGAACTGGAGCCAACAACAGCAGCATCAACAGCAGCATCAACAGCAGCAGCAACAACATCAGCAATCCCCCCAACGTCCTGCCTCGCGGAATGGACCCATGAGTCTGCCCGCTGTTGCTGCCGTCGCAGCGGCTGCAGCCGCTGCATATGGCCCACATCCCACATCGCCGCTCTTTATGCATACCATGAATGGAGCCTTTCATTATCTGTCCGCCAATGCGGCAGCAGCAGCTGCTGCAGCCCCGCCACCCAATTCACCAGCTCTGACAACACCTGGGGCAGTGGGTCCGGACAAATTTCAATTTCATCCGCTGAAAATGGAAAATAGCGGATCATCTGGCTCGGAATCAGCCGGTGAGGATCTCAAGCCCACAGACTTAAGTGTGAGCAGCAAAAGTGTCAGCAATGAGGACTGCTATCCGTAAGTAATAAATCTGCAATTCTTCAAAGGAATACAAAGAAACTTACCCTTTTCCCTTTTTGCAGGCTAATTCGTAATGCTGATGGCTTGACTACTATTAAGCTGATACGTTATAATGATCCATCGCCTGCCGAGCCACAATCATCTATGTTATCGCCCAAGCAAGAGGGTCATGAACAAATGCCCACTGCTTGTAATTCACCCAAGCCCATGGAGGATCACAATTCAGCCGGAACCCCGCAACATGTGCCCATGGATAGTGATTGCCAAGTTGGCGGAGAAACGGAAGAGGCGCCGGCGTATCGACATATGCGTCAATAGAAGATACCTCCTCCCTCTCTCCACTGCCCCTCTCTCACCCACATATACACACAAATTTACCTGAAATAAAAACTTCAAATTATGGGACCAGCACACGAAGAAAACTTCCCGCTCCATCGCTCACCGCCCTTCCCGTCCTTACCCAGCTGGATGTGGTTGCCTTTTGTATATAGCAGCATATTATGCATACATAACGAACATATTTTTTACATCAACCATATACACATACATACATACATCGTAAATGCATCGTACATACATATATATATATATATATATACAATGTATACATACATTTAATATATACATACATACATATATATATAGATATATTTATTAAATTTAAGTAGTAGTTCTTTTTTGATCGGCGCAGCGCAGCCTTCGTTTATGTGCCAATTTCTACATTTATCGATATAGACTAATAAGTTTTCCACACATCAATCAATCAACCAATCAATGAATTCAATCAAATCAAAATCAATCATTCATTGTAGCCAAGTAAGTGTTGCCACCTTTGAGCTTTACAAAATGTTGCCTCAACAAAAATGGTTTCAAAAAACAGAAAAAAAAACGAATTGTTAAATGAAAAACAAAAATAATTGTTGGCATAAATTGTTAATTAGTAAGTGAAAGTTTTTTGTATACAAAATGGCAAATTAATTTCTTGTGATACCAACAACAACAACAGAAGAATTAAATTTGATTCTTATATATTTTTTTTATTATTCTTTGGCTTTGGTAAAAGCTGCAACAGTTTTTCCTTTGCCCACTCTCCGTACTCTACAACGAGTTTGATTTTAGCCTTAACAAAGAGCTTTCCAAATTTCAAATTTCAATTGAGAACCACCCGCCCCTTCTAGGTTTTAGTGTAAATGCATTAAAAACATTGGCTTCCATTTTATAAAAAAAAAAAAAAAAAATTAACAAAAACTTTTTACTTTAATTTATGCTACACAAAAATCATATATACATATGTATACATAATAATTAGTTTATATTTCGTAATTAGTTTATTTTAGTTTAATCAGTGGAAGAAATGCAAATAAAAGGTGTTCATTTGAGCTAGGATTGTTAATTAGATGATCCTAATTTAAGCATTAACAATTTTAGTTTGTATAACTTTCGATTATTCGCATCGCCACCCCGCCTTCTGCCCCCATTATCTTTACATGGCCCCGTGCCACAAATCCATAGAACCAATTGTTTTTTTCTTGTCTTTTTGTAAATTTTTGAAGCACTTTATTATTATAAATAGTCGCATATGCACATATGTATATGTATAATCAAATCAAATCATCTACATACACACACACACGCTCATACAAATTTAGCTTATAGTGCAACTGTAATTACATTATCATTATTATTATAATTATAATTATTAATTAACTCTAGCTTAAAATCTACACAGATGCATATATATACTTATATATATATATAATTTTTCTGTTTCTGTTTTTAAGTTTAAACACCGCCAATAGCTAATAATTAGCACTCTAGTGTCGCCACAATACCTGTTCTTCCATTTGAGAAACCTTCTTTTCATTTCGATTACATACATACATCATTTATAGGTATGTATGTGTACGTATGTATGTATTAGAAATACAAAAAAAAATAATAATGAAAAAAATATAAAAAGAAAAGAAAGAGAAATCAAACAAATTTATATGCAATTAATAAAAATGAAATGAAATTCAAATCTTTTCCTGATTGTCCAAGAATTCACGTATCATATTTCGACAGGACTTTAGCAGGGCCTTATTGCAAGTTTTGCTGTCATTACGAGCATTCGATGGCAATGGTGTTTTTGCCTTTACTTTGGCCTTTACAATCGCTGTTTGATTGTTATTGTGTGCTTGCTTGGCTGGTGTCAGAGATCGCCTCAATAGATGTGATGGAATCGTGCGCTTTTTCAATGGTTGACTGCTAGCTGTGACGCGAACTTGTTGATCCTTCGGAGTGCAGTTATCGGCCACACTTGGCGGTGGAGGTGTGGGAGAGCGGCTACTTTCAGTGATAGTCGTTTCAACGCTGGCGGCTTTTTTGGCAGCACTATGTAAATCATACTGATAGCGTAGCATCAAGAGGGCTTCAGCGGCTTCCAGTTCCATAGCACTATGCGTTGTAGTGAGCGAATTGTCGGAACTAGGAAGACTAGTGGCTGTATTCCTCTCCGACAATGGTTTTGGCTTCAAATATGCCTTTTTTAGCAAACGATACTTCATGTTAGAGATCTGATGATGAACTGATAGCCAACTGTGTCTAGTAGCGGGTTTTATATGTGGGTGAAATTTACCTGTTAAAGCTGCATTTTACCTACCAATTGGTCCCTAATCCGCAATGACCCCTAATAAGTCCTAGGTATATGCCCAATGGCAGCTGCTCAACTTTTGCACCTTTTCTTTATTACCAGACTCAAGTGATATAAATCACTTAGGTAAGTTTTAGCAATATTAACCGAAATATTAAAGATGGAAAATCTACAAGTTAATTTCTATATTTTAGGTAAAAATCATTTTTGGGATAATCCCAAATACAGGAATTTCTTCATATATGAAGTCAATTTAGAGATCCTAACGATAAAGTCCATTAACTAGAATTTTTCCCAAATACTTTGCGAAAAGAATTCAAGGTTTTACCATAGAACTGGTTATGTCTTAAATATGTTTAATAATTTCATAATCTTAACTTTTTACATACATATATTTCGCCAACAAAAAAACGTTCAAAGAAGTTGTAGTAGCTTTAGAGGAAGAATTAGGCTTATTACCTTTCTTCAAGTTAGAGAGATACATACATAAATATTTTCCAATTTCTTCAATATTTGATATACTTTTTAGTATCGTTTAACAAGAAAAGGATTGATTTAAAAAGTATTGCTAGCAGAGAATGCTTTTTAATATTTCTGGTTGTCGCAACGATTTTAAGAATTGATGTTTTTCTTTAAAAACGTGAAAGAGGCTTGGTCGAGTTTTATTTTTTATCAAAATTGTCAAAAGTCTCGTCAATTTCATAGAGGCTTAGATGGATTGTCTAGTTAAAATCCAAATGATGTTACTGTTCCCCATAAAGATTTTCGACACAAAAACTTTTTACATTTACATAATTGTTGGGTTTATTTTTGTTGTTTACTTATCTTTGTTTTTATATATAATTCATTAAAATAGTTACTAGAAAATTGTAAACATTTCAAAATTATTTACGTTTTTTGTCACAATTAAAGTTTGATAAAAACAATTCAAAATTCTTAATTAATCAGCAAGAAAATAATTGAAAAAACAAAATGCGCTTCACAATGCCATGTTTCTTGTATACACTTTCCACAATTTTTGTTGCATTCAGTAATTGATTCTTGAAGAACGTGTGGATTTGGACATACTGTATTGACGATCATCGCCACGTGAACTGCCTCCCCTTTCCCGATCAAATTTCTCATGTGATCGCTCGCGCGGTGACTTCTCCTGGGAAAACGAAAAAGAGGTATTAATATTTCATATATCACTAGCTCTTCATGGAGGCAAGACCTTTAATACTCACTCTATGACGTTCCCGTTCCCGCAGATCATCATCATTGCCATTTTGAGCTGAAAATTATAATTATATTGTTAATTGGATTTCTTGATTGTTTGCCATAGTCTTTATCATTGTGCCCACCATCACGACGGCGCTTATGATCGGCGCTGCTGGATTCATCGTTCCTATCTCGCTTGCGTCCCATTTTGCGATCCTTGCGCGCATCTCTTTCCTCATCGGACAATTTCTCCTTGTTGCGCTCTTTGGTCTTGAGTCCACGCGCCTTCTTCACGCTGTCAACAAGTTCTTCAACTTTCTGCAATGGCAAATGATTAATAGAGATAGAACCAAGAATTTACATTTTATGGATGACTAAGTGTATTGCCTGGATTACCTAAAATGGCTAAACGAAAAGGAGTCGCAAAACTTAAGCAAAAAATTTGCATTTGTAAGGATGATATGCGTGTGAGAATGAGTTGTGTGTGTGTGTATTTTTGTGTGTAAGATTGGGTGTGTGTCGAGAGAGCCTAAAGCCTGGTTTGGTTTGGAGAGTCCCTAAAACATACGGTTCCGACCTGTCTCACATATGCTCATCACTTACCCGTCTTGGGGTGCAAACTGTCGAGATCAACGCGAAATTTACAACTAAACTGCAGTCATGGGTGTTAAGGTTGATAATCGCACCAGAAGGTAGCGCCTGACAGCACAGGATGTTTTGGAAGTGTCCAACAATTGTTAATTATCCACACGGGCACAATATGAGGTCAGAATTTCGTAGCAAACACACAAGACACAAGAGATTTAATCCAATCGTTCCAGTTGCTTTGCGAACCATCGTTATTAGAAAGAGTCCACTCTTGATGTTCTTCACCAAAGATTCAGTTAGACTGTTGATTTTGAACTTTTAGCCATTTCCAGCGATATAAATTTCGAGAGGTGGATGGGATTTTTAGCGTCTCCGACTATCCAGCGATGTCATCAATGTAGAAATAGTACATCTTAGCGTTTGGTCACGACCACAGTCTTTTAGCATGATTGCATTCAGTGACATATCGAAAAGCATGCTCTTGATGATCTATTGCACAGGCACAATAATATGAAATGAATCGCAAAGAAGTAGTTGATTCATTTCACAGATGTCCGACAATCGGCTCATTAACAGAATCCAGTGATCCAGGCCTGATCCAGGTGTTTTAGAGATGTCGTAACATGTTTGTTCTAGAAAGTTGTGCGCCTCTTCTCAGGGATCATTCGACGAGATAGAAAGTATTTTAACGAAGCGTCGATCTCCAAAGCAGTTGTTATATTGCAACTTTCAAATTTCACTTCAAATCCTTGGGGTTTCTCGGATGAAGTGGAAGTACGTGAGTTGGATAATAATGTTCCCTTTTAGCGTTGGTTATTTTGGATTCTTTAGAATATGGGTTAAGTTACAGATGATTTTCCTGATGTTTTTTATTTGGTTTGCATCCTTTCTAAGGCCATAAATGTCATTTCATAGTTATATCAGCATCTTGGGTCTTCTCTTTCTTGTTTCCTCTGCCTTTTTGTGGTTTTTAATTGTAATTTGATCATGTTGGCTTTTCCCTTTCCTGTTTTTCTGATTTGCATTCCTTATGAGGTCCTTAATTGCCATCTCATTGCCATTTCAGCAGCTTGGTTCTTCGCTTTCTTCACGATGGGTATCCATTTCAGCATCTTGGATGTTCTTATTCTTCACGGTGGTTTGCCATCCACAATGTGAGTGGAATGTGTGTGTGTTTGTGTGTGCGCGCGTTCAATTAATGTCTTATATAACTATCTTACTCTAATAATAAACTAAATAACAAATTTTGACATTGCAAAACATACAAAACAAAAAAAAAATATTTCGATTGCGCATTCCATTTCATAACAAATGTGTTTTGGTCCTTTTTTATATATATGGATATATATATAGTCAATCTATCAGTTCAACTGTTATGCGACTTAGATACTAACTCCCCGAGATGGCATTCCATACAGTTTTTTTTTATACTTAAAAATTAAAAACTTGGTTGACGATGATTTCAAACGAGATCCAATTGTGTCCAGTTTATGGGCGTTTTGGGTTGGGTTGACGTCGTTGTCCGATTTTTATCAAATTCTTTTGTGTACTTTCTTTCAAGACTCTCATATTATAAATCGTTTAGAGCTGTCCATCCTCCAGGATGTTGTTGGGACGTTGTTGTTGTAGTTTGTTGTTGTTGATGTTGTTGTCTTAGCGTAATATGTCTGCATATGCTACTAACCTTTGAACTGCTCGATGATGATTCCAATTTTCGACGTTTTGAATCTGGAGGCGCATAGAAATCGATGAAATAAATTAGTTAAGACCCTACTAATAATGATATCAAGGACTTACCTCTGTCATATTCAATTGTCTCATGACTACGCCGATGCTGCAGTGATCCATTGCTCTCATTGGAAACGGAGCTTAAATCGCGATCTCTTATCCTGCCTTCGTATTCGTCATAATGCCGCTGATGTTGATGCTCGCTGTTGCTGCTACTGCTGGCCACCAGATCCACAGTTTCCAAATCGTGTCGGTGACGCGGCTGTTGCTGTTCATCGCGTCTAGATATCTTTTTGCGCTGCGATGATGATGATGCTGCTGTCGCCTCTACCTCCTCCAGACGATGTGAACGCT
Organism: Drosophila sucinea; assembly: GCA_018150745.1. Taxonomy (NCBI): domain Eukaryota; kingdom Metazoa; phylum Arthropoda; class Insecta; order Diptera; family Drosophilidae; genus Drosophila; species Drosophila sucinea. The sequence goes on along the minus strand of JAECWP010000159.1, from coordinate 57,352 downwards.
CGCGGGAACGGGGCGGTTGCTCTGCCTCCGATCGGTCCTTAATGCTGCTGCTACGATTGTTATCCCTAGAGCTGCGATGACGATCGTGATCACGTTCCTTTTCGACCTCACGGCTACGTCTATCACCATTGCTCCCATTATTGGATACCTGCTGATCTACTACGTCCTCCTTGACAACTCCTTGCGAGTCTCTGGGAGCAGGCAGCTCGTGTGGCTGTTTGCTGTCACGTTCGCTGTTGGAAGGCGTAACAGAAATGGATACTAGATTGGAGGAGGTTGCCGTCTGATTTGTGGGATTTTGTTTCGCTGCGATCGCGTGAAACTAAAATAAGAGCAAAAAGTATCTTGTTATTCAATTTGTCATTAGAATAGATTAGTTTGTATTGCTTACCAGTCTTTGATTCCGGCTCTTTGCTACTCTGCTTTTGTTCGCTGGTATTGTTGTAGAATGGCGTTAATGTACTTCCACTAAGTTTCGTTGTTGTTGCGGCTGTTGATGAATTTGCGGCAGATGTCGTCTGCGGCAGCTTCTCTGGTGACAGAACTTTAATGGCATTTGCATTAGTCGCTGCTCCATTGGCCGGAACTGTTGGCGATTCTTTAGCTGGCCTCTCAGCCACTTGATGAAAATCACTTTCTTTGATCATATTCGAAGTCTTCTGTTTCAGTTGTCCTATATAGCTGGAGGCTATCACATACAAATCCGGTCTTTTCGTCTTCTCCTCTTCGCGCACCTTATCCACCTTTCGTTCAATAATTTGCGCCAACTTTGCAAGCACTGGATAGTGGGGTAGAATGCGCATCAAAATGATCAAAGCATTACGTATCTGCATAAAGTCCTTGGAGTCTAGGCAAAATACAATCGCCTTTGTGATTTTATAATGCCATTTATGGCAGACATGACGATAGTTCTCATAGCCAACATGATCGTTAGCCTCCGAGAATTGATTGCTCACACGGAATTTGGTCACAAATCCAGGATAATTAGCACATTCCTTATTGAACACCGCCTGATCGGCATGCCAACGCATCACGGTCTCTAGCATGGCACATAGGAAGCGACCATAACGAGTGGCCTCACCTTCCGTGCATGAAGTAACCGAATATGTAATGTCACAAAAGATCTGGAAAAAGAGAAATGAACTTGATTGTTAATTGCAAATAATAAATTTTCAAATATCAACAATTGCATTTCTTAACAATTTTTTCCTCTTTCAAGTGAAGCATATAAAAATCAAAACAAATATTACAATTTATTTCTTACCCGATCATAACATAAAAGAGTGGAGAAATTTGAAGTCTTTAGATTGTGGATGGTGTGCACGAATTTAGCGCAATACAGAGCATCCAAGGCGGTGAATGTGCAGCGCGGGAATAAACATAATTGCAGGAATTGTGTTATCGTGTCATTTTTCGCTGATTTGGCCGATCTCAGGAGGAACCAACAGTCCTTTTGCTCTTGCAAACGTTGCGATATCTTATCCACATGTTCATGCTGTTTTTTACGCTCGTCATTCAGTTTCTCCATGAGGGCTATATAACGCTCTTGTTCCTTCTTATTCTTTGATTGATTCTAAAAAGAAGAAAATACTTTATTCTCGAAAACTAAGCAATAAGATGGCAACGACCTACCGAATCTTTGCCCTCGGCTGCCTGTTGGGCCAACTGCTTGAGTTTGCCAATTTCACGTTGATAGCTATCATTGGGCACATGCAAATCATACATGCTCAGGCTCCAGAAAGTGACCAAAAACTGTGGACTTATATCCTCCCACACTTTCGCACTATGCAATGGGCGCACTGACTCCACAATGGGATTCATAATCAATTGCGTGGCCTCTAAATATTTTTGAAGCTTTTGTGTTGCTGTTAATTTCTTGGCATTTGGATCAGCTTTACGTAGTTGATCGTATTTTTGCTAAAACGATCGGATCGAATAAATATATATTAGCGATTCTGTTCTGATCTATTCATACTTACATTTATCTGATGTGTAAACATAGGCCGGGCCAGAAAGAAGGCCACATCTGTATTAATATGATACTCCCGTAACATGGTGATAATCGATGGCAAACGCTCCACGTACTCATCCACCGAATAGGTTGACCCCAAGAAGGTACCAAATTGCACTAAGGTATCCTGACATTGATCATAGAGATTGCCCACCATTTTTAGATGACTATGGGCTGCAGTTTCACGATAGATAACGCAATGCTTTTGTTGTGCCATCAACAGGCAGATGGTCACGGCGAGATCATTGTTGGCCAAGGCCTCCTTAAGACGGTTCGATGACTTTTTCATATTTCTTACTTGACTGAAATAGCCGGCCTCTCCCCGCAGCTGCTCCCCTCCGCACATGGCCTGGAGCTGATCGTTTGTCATCTCCTCGCATGACTCTACGCCGGCCATTTTGTGCACGATTTCCCGAAGTATCAAGAGATCTAAACTTTTTTGGGATTTCAATTGATTGGCCACATATTGCAGCAGTCCACTTAACTCAATGCTGTACTTCTTGTAAATGGTGCCACAAAAGGAAGCGAGACTTTGAAGCCAAAGCGAAAGGGACGTGCCGTCATCCTTGAATCTTAAGCGACCAGTTAAAGTTAGCGATTCAATAATGCAATAGCCGAGACAATCAAACGACAAGGCAGTCAAATATTTAAGCATATCGCAGACTGGTCCAATGAGATTGTCATAGATTTGTATTTGCAGTAGGATCTACAAAAAAAATTTAATTATTAACAAATCATCATCAGATATCTGATCAATATGTGTACTTACATAGTCGAATAGAAGTCCAGGAGTACAATGGCTATATTTGCCCACTAGACGCCCCAATTGCTTGACATTCTCCTTGCTAACACGTTTCATTAGAGCTTTGATATCTCTTTGGGCCATGCCATAGCGTCTTATTAGATTCGGATGCAATTGATAGCTATCATTCTTCCATCTTGCATATAAACTATAACGGAAATGGTATGGAAAATATTTGAGCACAGCCCAAATCTCCTCGGACATGGAGCAATTGTTATCCAGATAGAGTAAAGATGGCAAAATGCATGAGTCCATGCAGGTCATAATGTCATAGTAATGGAGCTCCGCATCCGAATTTGGCGGCGGACTATTTAAACTATCAACGCCCATGTCTACCATTAGCTTCCCCATAATTCGTATCAATTTGTACATTAGCACAGTGTCATAGTGCATTGCAGGACCCAAGACATTGGCCATGGGCCATGTATATTTTCTTAGATCGCTAAATTCCCGTGCCTGCATTTTGGTCACGAGTTTGCTATCGTCGTAGAGGCGACTACGACTCGGTTTGCGGCCGGCTGGGGCTTTGAAACACTTGGTATAGTAAATTTGCTCAACCGACAGATGCACCAACTCAGCAATGGCCTTGGAAATGGGCTCTTGCACTACGACCGATTGATCTGGCAGTTTCTGAATGATCTTAAGGGCATTTTCCCAATCGCCCACACGAAGCAGAGCCTCGCAGAGCCCAAACTTTTGGTTGGCATTATACTTCTCCTCATCGAATTTCTTAATGGATGGCGGTGGTGGTGGTTCCTTATCTTCCTCCTTCTTGTTGGTGGTTATCAAATGCAATCGGCGTACCATTTCCCTGGCATCGGCCAATTCCTCCTCCCAGTCGGTTTTAATGCTACCATCGTTTGGTGTTAGCCACAAGTAGACATCATTTAGCTCGATCACTCCATGCTTTAGCAGAAGTGCACACACATGGTAGAGAGATCGTGGCGTGCGACCATCCTTAAAGTGACAAAATTTATAACCCAATACCTCACAGATGATGGCACCGGTGGGCATATAGCTACGTAGCAGGGGTATAAATAGCTGCCAACGATCAGGACGTGTCTCAAATGATTCAATTATAATGTCAAGCACACGATTAGGATCCAGATTAAAACATCCTGCGCGAATAATACATAAAATGTAGGGTTTGCCATCTATTTTACAATTAATCGCTTACCTATTAAGGATTTAATAATGTCCATTATGCTCTCTGGAGTTGTGTGATCTTCAAAATCCTGATTTAGCTCTGTAATAAGCTTGGCAAATCCCTCGCTTTCCTCACGAAATAGATTAAATCGACGCTGTTTATAGCTGAATAACACATAATAAATAACCATAATCGAGAAATATATATATAGTCGTGCACACTTACTATAACTTAGTTTTAACCTTAATGAATTTGGTATAGAAACTTTTGTTCTTCACTATTCCCACCTCCTGAAGTGTGTCAATTTCTAAACGCTCCTTGAGCAAACTCTCTGGTACTACCTTATCCAGATCCTTGACAATTTGCACAAAGCCATGACGCTCTTCATGAAGACCTTCAGTCATTAGGGAAGTTTCACTATCTAAGATGTTGACCACATCTAAAACAAGACTTGGAAACTCTTTGTGGAGAGCCTGTAAAAGTAATAAAAAAGATTTCTATACGAGTTTTAATAATATAATAATCATTATATTACCACAACTTCGATAAGCACATGAAGCACCAAATCTTTCTTGTGAGTGTAACGTATGGCCTGCCAAAGTAATTCATAGATGGCATTCGATATGCCCTGCTTAAAGATGCCATTACGATCAAAGACGGGACTATCTGGGCAATCCTGAAGTTGTTGTTTTAAATATTTCATGCTAAAAATGTAGAGATTTGGAATATATGCAAATTAATAAGATATATAAAAAAAGAGTTTTATAAATTTGTTTTAAGATTGTGCAGAGGTCCATTCTACCCAAAACCATAAGTTGTTAGACTTGCGAAGCACCCATGAAATCGCGCGGTTTTCTGTAGGTGTGTGTGTGTATGATATAAAGATGTATTATTTTTTTGTTGTATTCACGTACAATTCACTCCTGCCAGACTTATCAAAATGCTTAAAGATGTCTGGATTCAAGAATGTATCCTTGCCACTGCCGCTTCCATTGCCATTGGTATCCATTGCTGCCGCCGACGTCGCTGAGTCGCCGCCTTCCCCTCCACGCTCAATCGCTATTGCAGTTGCACTTCCATTTCCATCAATTTCCAAAGTTCCCGTCACACTGTGACTCTTGGATAACTTCTTCAAACGCCGCATACAAGCAATTTATGAAAAAACACGCGGGCAATATTTTACTATTTCAATTAATTTGATATTTGACAACTTTTCACTTGCATAGAGATACCTAGAGATGAGAAAGTGGAGCTGGAGAAAAAACGATGTTATCGATGTTTTCGTGAAAAATTAAACATCGATGTTTTAGCAACCCTACATTTATATTGAAAAATGTCACAGAAACTAACTTCAGCTGTCCTGAAATTTTTATACCCTTGCAATCATCGATCAGTAAGCCTTATTATGTTTCAAACTCTCTTTATATGTCTCAGATTTATTACATGTCATACATTGGTTCTGTCTACCAAATATTTAAAAATTTGTATATTGTATATTTGGTTTTTTTCAACTTTATTTTATTAGGATGCTACATTTTTGCACTTATCACCTTGATCACTTATCAGCATGTTTAGTTTATAAATAATAACAATAACTAAACGTAAACAACATATATTCGGTACCGTAAAATTACTTTTAAATGAATGAAACTAACTTCTAAATCCCGAAGCAAATCCTTTTGTAAATCCTTCCATTCAAAAAAGGTAAATGTGGTACTCCAAGCATTTGCGGGTATTCGTGAATTCATTATTCAACATTAGTCGCTCTCAATAAATAAATAAAATCAATTTTTGTAATCATTTTTGTTTATGTATCCTTTTTTACCTTTCGATCAAATCTGTTCAGATAGTGGATATGATACACACTAAAACGAACGAAATATTCAAATGGTACCCGCTTCTTGTTGTACAATCGATAAGCCGCTGTTTTAGTCCATGTTTCAGATTTTTACACAAAATTCACAACTGTTTCTTTTGTATAGAAATGAGAAACTGAAAAACGATTGAGTATATCGATTGCATGGAATGAAACATCACAGGGTATTTAGCGGGTATATCGATTTTTAAATTTGAATTTTCTTGGCTTTTTGCATGCGTGTCAAGAAATAAATTGATAAGCTTTCAGAAACTAAACTTTATTCTTCTTTAGTAATAAGTTTACAAATTCGAATTTGTCCAACAAAACTTATAAGCAATATATGCATATGAATATAGCTTCTAACATAAAAAAGCCATAATAATCAACTTTTATACATAGAAATTTTCCAGAGCTTTGTTTTTTTTTTTTTTTTGGAAAATTGTTATATGGAAATTATAGAGTAAAAATGAGTGCGATTTTTTCAGCATTTAAAAACCTTTACCCTCATTAGGTATAAGGTATTTGGAATAATCATATTGGTAATTACATCTAGGAAGAAAAAAATATATGTATTTTCTGTTGGACCTCTAAAACAAAGTCTCATTTTCTATTTTAACATCGCATTCGATCATCGAACTATCGACATATTCTGAACTGGAAATGGCATAGTTAGATGGTGGTTCCCCTTCTGTCATTTGTTGGCGAGAACGTTTGCCTTGAGTGGGAACAGGTACCGGAGCAGTTGGAGGCTGAACTGGGGCAGGTGTTAGCTTTGGTAATGGTGGTCTTGGTCTGGCCAATTCCTGCAAGCCTGGCGCTGTTTGTTCATCATGCTTGATGTCCAATAGAATTCGGCTGATTTCCATCCTAAATTTGAGATTTCCGATATCGGACAGCGATTTCATGTGCGGTAGTAAACTGACCAAGAAATTATAGTCGGCATCATCTTTAGAAACCGATGAAGTTGTTGAATCCGATACTGATATCGATACAGGCGTGGAGGAAACGGTGCCGCTGTTCTCATATGGCGATGACGTCTTCCTTGGACGTCCACGTTTTGCTGGCGGTCGAGGCAATAGTATGTGATTCGGTGGTAAGGGCATGGGGGACAATAGATGTGGGGATAATTCAGAATCTACGTCCAAATGATTGGATGTTGTGCTGACATTTGTGTTTATATTGATGCTCTTTTTTAGCGACAATTCTGATCCAGAGTCCTGACCCGCTGACGATGAGTCACCACCTCCTCCACTGGCACTGCCACTGCCGATACAAGCGACGCCGAGTCCTCCGCCTCGACCACCGCCCATTTCACCGCCACCACCTTGCTTGAATATATCTCCCATAATTTCAAAATCAAAGTCATCATCATCATCCACTTCTATAACGAAATCGTCCAATTTCGATTGATCGAGATCCACTGGATTACGACAAGCTGGTTGTTCGAAATCAAAGGCTTCTGGTGGAAAAGTCACTAAGCCATCCGGATCGAATATGCAGCGCAAAAACTCTAACGAACGAAAGTATGGCCAGTGGGAGGTACCATTGCCCCTCTGCTGAATTTTCCTAATCTCAGCGCGATAGGTATCCCGCAATCGTTTGAAACGTTTCTTACATGTCTGAACTGCAATTTAATTTTGTTAATACCATATTGAATTACTCGAGATAAAATATAGATGATACAAACGTACCATCAATTTGCATTATTGAGGCCACCTCTTCCCATTGGGAGATCCAACTATCCTTGCGGTCGGCCAGGGTTATGCTGGTATTCCATAATGCCTGACGCTTGGCCACTTGGCTTATCAAATGAAAATTGTCTGATTTCATTGTAAAAATTGTTTACAACTATCTCGAAAAATATGGACAACCCGTCGATGCAGCGTGCAAACAATGCACTTGCTGATTTGCTTCCAGGGTTGGCAGAGATGCCAGGGCGAGTATGAAAACCCGAGAGATTATAAGACACTTTGTATTTCGTCGCCTGGATATCTAATAAAGTTGTTTGTTTTTTAAATATAAATAGTTTTTAACACCAAAAACTCGAAGAGAGGTTGGGGAACTAACAGCAATGATTATCTCGTACAGTTTTTCCCATCCCTGCAACACAGCTGACGGGACAAATTTCTTGAAACGATGGAAACGAAACACAACCTGGCCAGACGTTTTAAGTGCTTCAAAATAAGAGTATTTCAAGATCGTAATAGTGAAAGGACTTTGGCGAATGATTTTTAAGTAATGATTTGTTAGTCTTTCGGCGATATTTGTTATTTTTTATACCGAAGTTTTAAAATAGCCCTTTCCCGCCATGTTTTGCAGCCCTGGCGCTACTGTGAATCATTTGTGTGGAATCATTGAAGTGGAATTAAAAAACAAACCTTTTTCACTATTGTTGTCGTCGCCCTCTTACCGGCTGTTTAGGAAATCTTTGAATTAGTTGCCAATAACAAATATGCTGCAAAGCGACGAAGTTAAAGATGACGATCTACCAGTGAATACCCTGGAGCACTTTACAGAGCTGGAGCAAGTGCTACAGATGATTGACCAGATAAAGCCAATTGGGGCTAGCTCATTCGAAAGAGAGTTTGAGCAATACGCCCAGGTGTTGTCTCGTTACCAGGAACAGCCTCACTTGTTAGATCCCCATTTGGAGCTGCTCTTGTCTAAATTGCTGGCAAAGATTAGGCTAGGCGATTTGCCAGCTGAAGAACGGCATGCCGCTTTTAAATATCTTTATATAATTTGCAAAGTTCGTACCTATAAGGTCCTTGTAAAATTCATGCCTCATGAACTAAGCGACTTGGAGTTTGTCCTGGACCTATTGGATCAACAAGATCCAAAAGAGTTTGATCACTGGGAGACACGCTATATGCTACTCCTTTGGATGTCTATATTGGTGTTGAATCCGTTTCATATGTCGCGTCTTGACGCTTACGAATCGACGACCACATCCTCTGCGACTACAAACTGTGTGGTCAGCAATCGTGTTCAGGCTAAGACCAGCAAAATGGAACGCATCTTTAAACTGTGCCAGCTGTATGCTTCGACCAATGATACTTGCAGTGGGATGGCTGCCTATTTGGCTGCCAAATATTTCATACGTTCTGATATTAAGGATGTCTATTTGGAAAGATTTCTAGATTGGATCATGGATCAGCATCAGGCCGATACTGTTCAAGTAAAATTTGGTCAATTGGCTGCTATAGCAGCAATTTTAAAGCATGGCAAACGCGAAGATTTGTTGCCATATGCCGATAAGTTGCTCCAATGGATTGGCTCTTGTAACTACAAGGATGGTAACGATTTCTTAAAATATAAAAGTTATGTGAAAATCATACAACGCATAGGATTGGTCCATTTGAAGCCAAGAATTGCCAGCTGGCGCTATAAAAGAGGTGAGCCTTTACCCTAAAGAATTCGTTAAAAATTATTTCTAAAAAATTCGTTTCGAACAGGTACACGCTCATTGGCCACCAATCTCAATCAGCCAATAGCTAGAGGCTCCGATGGCGAAATGGAATGTGATATTAATGCCGACGACGTAGAAGAGGAGATAGTGGTGCCAGATTCTATTGAAGAGGTGATCGAAGAGCTACTCCAAGCGCTACGAAGCGGTGGTAATGATATACGATGGAGTGCTGCCAAAGGCTTAGGACGGGTCACAAATCGACTTCCCAAAGAGTTGGCCGATGAGGTGATTGGTTCGGTGATTGATATACTTAATCCATTGGAACCCCATGAGGCATGGCATGGTGGCTGTCTGGCCTTGGCCGAGCTGGCAAAAAGGGGTTTACTTTTGCCCTATCGCCTGGAGGAATTGGTTCCCCTGCTGATGCAGGCTCTCTTCTATGATGAGATGAAGGGTTACATGTCGGTGGGTCAGCATATACGAGATGCTGCTTGCTATATGTGCTGGGCCTTTGCCAGAGCTTATAATCCAGACGATTTGAAGCCATTTGTCCAGAAAATTTCATCGGGCCTACTTACAGTGGCCGTTTTTGATCGGGAGATTAACTGCAGGCGTGCCGCATCTGCAGCATTCCAAGAGTCTGTGGGTCGACTGGGCAATTTTCCTTTCGGCATTGAGATCTCCACTACAACAGATTTCTATTCTGTAGGCATAAGGCAAAATTCGTACTTGAATATCAGTGATTATATAGCTCAATATCAAGTTTACCGCGAGCCACTGATCAATCATCTTGTCCAGCATAAGGTGGGCCATTGGGATTCGGCAATAAGAGAACTGACAGCCAAGGCTTTGTATAAACTCACATTCCGAGAGCCAGAGTATATGGCTGGTGTGGTTCTGCCGCAACTGTTGGCCAAGACAGACACTATAGACGTGAATTCCCGTCATGGTTGCGTCCTGGCCATGGGGGAGATAACTTTGGCCATGCGGCAAATGGAGATTGGCTCTCAAGGTGCTGCAGTGTATCTCTCCAATCAACGTATAGCGGAATTAAATGAACTGATCAAAAGTTTTCTAGAAAGGAATTACTACCGTGGCATGAGTGGTGAGCTTATGAAGTCCTGTTCGAACCATTTTATAAGGAGTTGCAGTCTGGCCAAGCTACAGGTCACTGAAGAATGCTTGAGTAAGTATCATTCAACTCTAATTTTTAAATTCTAATTGTATAAATATAATCTGCAGCTACTTGGCAAACCGTGATTGATCTTTGTCTTATCAGCAAGACAACTTCAATAAGAGAGTCAGCTGTGGAAGCTTTCTCCGAACTCTGTAAAGCCTATTACTGCGTGGATGAACGCAACCAGCAAAATGAGCTCATTATATTTGGCTATCTAAAGGGTGCAGAGAATGATCTAGAGGAGCACATACGGATGGGTTATATAGCAGCGGTCGGAGTGGTGCCGGCATTTATGGCACGCCAACATTTGGCCGTAATCTTGGACAACCTGGTGAAGCATGCCTTGACGCCACTACAGGCAATTCAAGTGGGTGAGATGACCGTGCAAAACCATGAGAATATTCGAACCTATCGATGGAGTGAAGCGCGTACGGAGAGTGTCAAGGCATTAACCAAACTTGTGCATAGCGTTGGCTACGCCGGAAATTCAGGTGAAAACTCCTAAACTCATCTTAAATCAAGTCATTTAATATATCGGTTTTTGTTTTTATAGATTCTTTTGGAAATCCTCACAACTTCAACAAGGTAATTCAGTGCCTACTCAAAGCTTTGGACGAGTACACTTTGGACAATCGCGGTGACATTGGGGCTTGGGTACGTGAGGCCGCTATGGTCTCATTGTATGAGATTGCCACAAAGTGTCCACCGGATTTACTTTCCCAAATGCATACCCATCAAATTGTCATGGGATTTATGCAGCAGGCGGTGGAAAAAATTGATCGTACACGTGGACTAGCCGGACGTTTGTGCAGCAAGTTAATTCATTTTACTCCAGTCATACCATATATACGAGAACATGCCAAATTGCTGGAGATATTTCCCGAGGATGAGAAATCTGTACTATGGCTATTCGCCGATCATACATTCCCTCTCTTCTGTCAACTATTATCCCTGGAGGATTATTCGAAGCGGGTATTATTGGGTTTGAGTGCCAGCATTGGTCAATTGACAGAGTCTTTGGTAAGTTAAGGCGATCTTAACTAAATTAAAATTATTAAATAATTGCCATTTTACAGATTAAATACGCTTCAACAGCGTTTTTCCAGTTTTTGCGTTCCAACAGCCAGACAGTACCGCGTCTTTGCTCTGAGATTGCGCAGAATTTTGAAGAGAATCTCTTAAATGAACGTGTGACGTATCCCATGCTTAGTTTTCTCGACATACTTATTGGATCTGGTGCCATTGATGCGGTACTACATGATGAAAGTAATCCCTTTGCTGAGGATATATATCGCCTGCTTAATCTCGAAGTGAAAGGCTACAAGAAGCTATATAAAACAGCAAGTAGTATTAGTGCCTTTTGTCAACTGATTCAGGTGCCACGCCTCAGTCGCCGTGTCCTGTCTAAGATGTCCGTATTTCTGGGTCTGCAGCATGTTCATGTCCGTAAAACGGCTGCCACTAAACTCTATGAAGCCCTTGCCCTGCATGGCGATGTTACTGAAATACTCGAAGATAACATGGATGATATCCTAACGCTTTTGTCCGAAACGGATTGGACCTTGCCTTTGGTAGAAGTGCGTCCTCTAAGGAACGAGCTCTGTCAATTAATGGGAATCAAACCTCCTGTCAGTGGTGCAGCTGCGGCTGTAGCAGCCAATAAGCAAGGAAGCGGATAAATGAGAAGACACACACGTATTTTTAAAATATGTATACCAGTTCCATTTTTTATTTAAATTTCTCATATCTAATAAAAATTAATATTATTTCATTGACCCACTCACATAACCTAAACTAAAAAGATTTTAAATTGGGAGAAATTAATTTAAATACTAAAACATCAATAATAATTTAACGAAGTTTAAATATTTTAAAGTCCGTTAATTCGGTATTTTTGTGGTATTTTTTTTTTGTATTGTGCAGAACTGCTAGTGCCAGTAGTTTTAGCTATATTTAATGCTGAAATACAGTTAAATAATGCCGATTTGCACGTTCCAAATAGATATACATATGTAGATATGGGCCAGAAAATGTGCTTATTACTATAAATGTTGAATATTTACTAAAAGCTGTTATAGATTTTGTTTGGATTTTTCAAAATAAACTGACTTTTTTCGGCTTGTTGTTCATTTAGCAATTTTATTAGACCCCGATAAATTGGCAGCACTTCATTTGACAGGCCAGAGAGAGAGAGCGAGAGACAGAAGAGATAACAAAAACATTTGGACAAAAGTTCGAACGAATTGCTGTAAAGAACCTACGGGAACCAAAGATATAGCTTAGTCATTTATCAAATTCATAAATTGAACCTAACGTGATTTTCCCAATGAAAAATTTGTCATACAAATCCGAACTTAAAATATTTTTTTGTTGTTTGGAAATAGGCCGTTCACACACGAACACGTTCAACAGTACCCCCTCCTTCTCGTAGTTACACAATTGTAGAAAAAAAGACTCGAAACTCTTGTTGTTTTTGCTTCCCCTCAGCATTTATTTAAATTCCGATATGAGTATTTTGAGTGTTCGATGTTTAAGTCAAAAGTTCTGCCGGCAGGCATATATTTTGGCCAACAGAAGCATACTGTCGCCGAAACAGCAGCTTCCGCCGATGAATGGTAAGTCTAAATCGAATCTCTATGAGGTTATGTTCATGTCATGTTTCTTTTTTAAACGCAGGTATCAGCCGGCCGGCACACAACAGTTTATATCAAATGGTAAAGAAACGAACTCTTGAGGCGCGTACAAAATTGCAAGCCAATAAATACCCGAATCATCAAGCCTGTCTAACCACGCCAAAGTCGGCGGAATTTGAGAGTGATTATGATGAGCCACCCGGCTATACGTCGGCAGCAACAACGATTAATAATAATCCCGCATATGCCACATTGTCATCAACATCATCATCATCACCAGCGTCATCATCATCCTCATCGAGCGGAAGCAGTTATAAAAGTTTTACCACTCAAGAACCACAATTTAAAGTGGTACAACCTCTATTCATTTCATTATTCCACACATCATTTGCATCACTTACTTTTTAATATATTTTCGACTTCTTGCAGGGCTATGCGGACAGCAGAACTGTGTGCTCGGCATCTGAGGTGCTAAAGTCATCCGAGTGTGAGAAATCCAAGCCAGTGATTGATCCCTGCAAACAGTCGGAGAAGGATCCTTGCGAAGAATTTAATCGTATACGCCGGGAGACTAATACCATAGGTGGTGGAGGGGATGGTAGCGATGGTGCTGGTGATGGAGGCGGTAAAGAAGATAAGGATTGTGAAGAAAGGAATAAGGCCTTAAAACTAAAGGGCCTAATAGGCGCCCTGGCGGCTCTTCTGGCAGGAGGATTTGTAAGATTCTACCAATCATATTGCAGATAAGAATGCATTCAAAAATATTTTGTTTTGTATTTAGCTGGCCTGGATGTTGACAAAACGTTCCAATAATGGTTCTGGCAGCGGCTCGGGCGACGGTGAAGATAACGAGGATCCGGAAACTGCTCTGAAGCGCGCCCAGATTTCCGGAAAAGTGACAAGTTGGTGGCATTTCTTCTTCTGTTCTTTTTTTTTCTTTACCATTTTTGTACATTGCAGCGCCGGCTAGCTCCGAGAGTTTACCTAAACATGTACCATATCTAATTATTGGTGGTGGGACGGCCGCCTTTTCTGCCTTCCGTGCCATTAAATCGAATGATGCTACTGCCAAGGTGCTTATGATTAGCAATGAGTATCGCAAACCATATATGCGACCACCGCTTTCGAAGGAGCTGTGGTACACACCAAATCCAAACGATGATCCCATCAAAGATTACCGCTTTAAGCAGTGGACAGGCTCAGAGCGAAGGTGAGCAATGGGATTCTAAGGAGTCGACGGATTTTCTTTATCACTATGATTCTAACAATTATTCAATTCGCTTGCAGTTTGTACTTTGAGCCCGATGAGTACTTCCTGGATCCTGTAAAGCTGGAGAGCAGCGTAAAAGGTGGCATAGCCGTCGCTCAAGGTTTTGCCGTTAAGAAGGTGGATGCGCAGAATCGCATTGTAACGTTGAACGACGGCTATCAAATCGGTTACGATGAGTGTCTCATAGCGACGGGTTGTGCACCCAAAAATTTACCAGTGTTTCGTGATGCTCCGCCTAGTGTGCGCGAAAAGGTTATGGTCTATCGTACACCGGAAGATTTTGATAGATTACGTCGCTATGCGACAGAAAAGCGTTCGATTACTATAGTGGGCAATGGCTTCATTGGCAGTGAGCTGGCCTGCTCTCTGGCTCATTTCTCCAAGGAAAATGGGGGTGGCAAAGTGTATCAGGTGTTTCAGGAAAAAGGCAATATGTCCAAAGTGTTGCCCAACTACTTGAGTACCTGGACCATGAAGAAAATGGAGGAATTAGGCGTGTGTGTTATACCAAATGCCAGCATTCGTTCGGCTTCGCGCGACGAGTCGTTTTTAAAGTTGGATCTAAATAATGGGATGACATTGCTATCTGATATTGTGGTCGTCTGTGTGGGTTGTTCTCCAAATACGGCTCTGGCTAATCCCAGCCGGTTGGAGGTGGATCGTAGTCTGGGCGGCTTTGTGGTGAATGCCGAACTGGAAGCCAGACGGAATCTTTATGTAGCCGGAGATGCCTCGTGCTTTTATGATCCATTGCTGGGCAGAAGACGAGTGGAACATCACGATCATTCGGTTGTCTCGGGCCGTTTGGCGGGCGAGAATATGACAGGAGCAAGTAAGATAAATTTTATCTTCAATTTATGAGAAATTCGATCAATCTATAATTATTTTTGTTTTATAGAGAAACCTTATCAGCATCAGAGCATGTTTTGGTCAGATCTTGGTCCTGAGGTTGGATACGAAGGTATTGGCCTGGTCGACTCCTCTCTGCCCACAGTAGGTGTCTTTGCGCTACCATCTGCGTCCGAGCGTCAGGCAGACAATTTGACCGAATCCTCAGAGGAACGCAGCTTAGAGAACAATAAAAAAATTGAGATCTCTGATGGTGACTCGGATACTGTTAAGTGTGAATCCGACGAGCACGAGGAATATGGCAAGGGTGTTATCTTCTATCTCAAAAATGATAAAATCGTTGGCATTCTACTGTGGAACCTATTTAATCGAGTAGGCCTGGCCAGGACAATAATTAATCAGAATAAGAAATATGATGACCTCAATGAGGTGGCTAAACTTTTCGAGATTCATTCGTAGAATTGCTAACCAGAGAGAGAAAATGCGAGTAATCGCGTGCAACCAACCTTGTATATAAACTAGAACAAAACGGCACAAAAATGCAACAGAAATTTTAGTTTTATTATTTTTGGAATAAATCTGTTTTGTAGTTAAAGACGAAAGTCGGATGTAGTGGTGGCTATGTGAGTATAAGAAATATGACCATGTTGATGAATGTTAAGCTATGTTTTTCATTAATAAAGTCTTGAAATTAGGTTTACAAATTTTGTGTTTTTAATATTTATTTGAAAATCATTATCACATTATGAAAGTGTGCCATTTCCATGTGTGGTTACTGGTTTATTTCCTTCTCTAGTAGTAACGCACATTTTCCAACACTAGCATCTTAGTAAGCAACGTTTTGTATTAATTTTCTGTTAAAATTGTAAATCAACAATTGGAACGTGGCCCCTTATTTTTTATTTTTTTTGTAATGTTGCCCAAGACCCCCAAGCCAGCAATTTGGAGATTTATTAAAGGAAGCGCCAAGACCCTGTTTGTAGTGGAGGCGGTTTGCTTTGCTGCCAGCTACGCCGTGTATTATCGCATGAACACAAATCGAGGCAAGTGGATTTACATAAGTTGCGGCATTTTCACAATGATTTCCACATTTGTTTTTAGAATTCCGCCAACACATAAACGAGAATTATCCATTTGTTCTGGACTACTACTATAAAATTGGTGAAATTGTCGGCGATAACAAAGCTCGTCAAGCGGATGCCACTTACTGGAACTCAATCAAGAAGAGCGAATAAAATTCCTATTGATTCCCATGGCCAGTAATCCGTACGTTAAATCCCTTCTATGGCTGGTTTCCTTCGGAGGCCTTGGTTATGGTTTAATGCTATTAACTGAGCCAAATGCGGAGAAAATTGAGCGTATTAAAGCGTCTACATCAAAGTCAACTCTAAATGCCGAAGATCAAAAAAAGGCTTTGTTTATGAAGAAAATGCAGGAGGCAGCCCTGAACAATGCTCCCATTTATAGGCCATCGGGAGACAAAAAAGATTCTTAAGAATTGTTCAACTAAAAATGCTTAAATATAAATGATTAAAATTTTTACATATTTATTTGTTTCAGTTATTACAGGTGCATCCAAAATGACATTAATATAATTCTTGTTGCACATGGTGGCAAAGAGCTGAAGCTTTCTTTCTAATATGTCGATTTAAATAATAGTTATAGAAGCATTTGACTTTATAATTTGTGTATTTAGATAGACTTCATTAGTTTAACTGTAACAATATTCAAATGTAGAACATTTGTAGTGCCTGTTTCAATTCCGTTTATAACATACATATTTTATACATATTGGCCATCTCTATGTTGGAGTGTTGGAAAACTACTGTAGTTACCTGCAGATATTGCTGCATCTTACTCCGACTTTTTAAAATTTATTATCTGCATAGTAAAATTGACAACAATATGGCTACAGAAAATGGGATGGATTTTCCCATTATACCACCCGCTGTACAGTTTTCAGCCAATAAACAATTCCACTCGCACACCCAGCAGCAGGATCAAGATAGGGCTTTTATCGGAACCTCTAAGAACATGCGTGCAGAACGTGAGGCTATTAAAACTCTGTTAAGGACAGGAAACTCGTCGTCAGATTATGTTAGCAATTTGGTGAACGACAATTTTCCCGATGATCTTGGCATTCGAGACTTGGCCTCGTTATCCGCCGAAGATCTAGAGTTATTTGGATTTACAAAGCCTTCAGAGCAGAAAGATCTGCTTCACATTTTGTCACAGCTACCCAATCAGGATCCCAGCTACGATGACATATGCCAATCAACAGCGGCGAAGGAATACAATTCGCAAATTATTGGAAATTGCTCCAACCATTTAATGTATTTGCGTTCCTCAATGGCCGCAACCAATTACAAATTGCTATCAATGCAGCCGGAAGATGTAATTGTTAACGAAAAGCGCTATGCCAGTCGCTTTGTCCTAGAGGCACTCAAAAGTGTTAAGATGATAGCCGAGGAATTGTCTCTGGACTTGAAAAATATTGAAGAGTTGCACGATAAGGCCAAGCAGCAGCAACGACATTCCGAGTTGGCAGATTGCAACAAGGTATGTGACACAAGAACGAACGGCTTTTGTATGTGCTAAAATTTTTGATTTCCTATCTATGGCATTGCAGAAAAAATTTAATTTGATGACTTTCATCTACTATTCAAGTCTTGCTCTGGGGCTATCGTGTGCCACTTGGTGGTGGTGGTCCAAACACCAGTTTGCATCTACTCCAAAAACCAATTTGGACATTATCTCAATTTAAAGACTTTAAAACTAAGTATTCCAATATTGTGAACTAAATTAACTGAATCTCATATGATATTGATATGCCACAATGTATTTAGATAAGTTTATTTACATGTAATAAAACAAAAGACTTTTCACTACTTAACTTCTTCATTTAGTAAAAGGAAACCCAACCTAACATAGCCATCCATATGCTCAGGATATTCCCATTGAGTGGTCATACTTATTAGATTGCCTCGTTCCATGCAGTGAGCAATGTTTTCTAAGATAAATTAAAAATGCCTATATATTGCATTTAAGTATACAAGTAATAATACTCACCCATCACATTTTGCTTGACCAATGCCTCCTGTTCATATCGCTCAGCCAGCTCTTTAATAAAAGCCACAAACTGGGGCAATCTCCAACTGCGATAAAAAATTGTATCAGCTGCCGCGCCTGGCATCTTACTCAGAGCTCTCAATTGTCTAAGGCATTCCTTTGCATTATTTGCTATATCTGTAAATATTGTTGCAATAATGGCTAACTTCTTGCAGGGCAGGATTAGATCATCTGAATAACAACTGCTAAGCTCGACATCATCTATGTCCAACTTTTCCAAGCATTTTGTCTTTTTTGCTTCGATGGAATAACAAATAGCGGTACCTCGCTGCTGAGCTAGTTGCCATTT
Organism: Drosophila sucinea; assembly: GCA_018150745.1. Taxonomy (NCBI): domain Eukaryota; kingdom Metazoa; phylum Arthropoda; class Insecta; order Diptera; family Drosophilidae; genus Drosophila; species Drosophila sucinea. Next base: position 38,778 of record JAECWP010000159.1, on the reverse strand, counting down.
GGCGTAATTATCTTGGAGTTGCTTGATCAGTGTATCTAACCGGGATTTGCAGGTGGTCAAGTTGGCGTCATGACTGATGGAGGAAGGAGACGTCTGCCTGTCAAGAACTGAAATAGAATTTTGGGATAGGATGCAATGACAGCAAAAATTATTCCAGGACTCTTGGGAAACAAATCCCTTTGTGTCTACTTACAGCGCACGGGAGTCAGGGATTTGTTTAACTGCGCTTCACCTTGCTTTTGGGGAGTTTTTGTTGGTTTGGTCATCTTAACATCATAGGTAAGGTGCAGGGCAGGATAAAGAATAAGGCCAGCCCAAAATATGTAACAGCTTGACCTCAAAACGCTTTTGCGAGTTATAATTTTATGTTTTTGCCGGGCGCTCCTGAGAACTCCAACCAGTGTTGATTAACAAGCGAATGTTGCGGCGCAAACAGCTGATAGCCGGCCTGCGTGTGGCTGTGTGTGTGGCTGTGTTTATCTCACGTTTTGTTTTTGCATGCGCTGATAAGAAGCGACGCAATTAGTCTGGCTAAAAAATTGAATCCTCTTGAGAGAAACAGCAGATGGAAAACAGTTTAACATGAGTGGAACTATACATGGCCTCAGTTGGTTTCCCAACTTTCCAGATAGGTTTGTCTCCTGGGGCCAAGAGATTAATTTATATGAAGTGCGCAGCAGCAAGGATGACGGTGCCACGCCAAAGAGTGAGTGTCCAGGTTGAATTTAATATCATTTGTTTAATGCTATTTTTTATCCTTGCTTCTTATAGGTAGACTGCCCTACATCTCGGTTAACTATTTATCAAATGAGTCTCGGTATCAATATGCTCGATGTGTAGCCGCCTCCTATCACAATGACCAGCCGATAATAGCGGTAGGCTTGAGCGATGGTAAAATTGGTATATGCAATTTTCGGGACAGTTATGACAGCAGCTGGGAGTACAGTGAGTTTGCAAGTGTTAAGAATAAGTAAATTGTATATGATTTTTGGATAATCTTTGCCAGCTCCACGACAGCAACGAATGTGCACCTGCTTGGCCTGGAACGAGCAATCTGCCAACATTCTGGCCATCGGTCATGATCGCCATCGTTCGGATTCGTGTATAACCATTTGGGACATCGAACGTGGAGTCCCCAAAGATACGGCTAACTTTTTTGGCTTAGCTGAATCAGCTAATTCGGTATGCTGGGATCGCAATCATCGTCTCCTCATAGCAGGCATGAGTCAAAAAATGATAAAGCTCTTTGACCTACGACGTAAGCACCTAATAAGTTTTGAGCATCAATCCATGTTCCTTTACACTGAATCTTTTTCAGAAAACAATGCCACTTGCCAGAGCATTCAAACCAAAACCGTCCACGGCCTGGCTGTGGCACCAAATGGCCATTATCTATGCAGTTATGTCGACTCAATCGTTATGCTATGGGATTTGCGAGCAATCGATCGTCCATTGCGCCAAATTCAATCGTCTAAAAATCATCTACAAATCGCCTGGTGTCCCACGCGACCTAGTCTGCTCTCTTCCTTACAGAGAGAGTCGCCCTACATAACACTATATGATATCCGTAGCGTGGATAACGAAAATTCCCGTGAGATATATCACGTTAAGCGTCAAATAAGCCCATTTCCGGCCAAATATCAGCAAACAAAAGTCTCTTATCTTAATTCCCTATCCTGGCATGTAAGAGATGTGGAGAGAGCTCTTCTTGTGGCGGATGGAATGAATATTATGGACTTTCGCTTGCCTGCCAGCTTGCATACGGCCTATAGTAATCGCACGAAACTTCCATTCCTTATGCCACCACCGCCAATGGGCGCTTGCTCATCACCAACTACCACAACCACAACGACGACATCACCCACAATTGGGACAAATTCAAGTGGCAGTTCCTTGGATTATACTGGTGCTACTTGTTCAGCTTTCAATTTTGATATCTTGGAACCCGATCTAATGGAACTCGACTTGGAGAACAAGATACGTCAAAGGGCTCTCGAGGACTATGGCATGAAGGCGGATAATAAGACATTTGCTGAACTACATTTAAGCCCATATTTGAGAAATGTGTGGTCTACTTTAAAAAATGTTTATTGTGATGATCGTTTGACGGGACTAAAGTCCATATTGGGCATTAATCTAGGACACACCTCGGAGGCTTTAATGGCGAGTTCGCGCATGGAATCCCAGATTCTACAATGGCCTGATGGCATCAATAATTCCAATAAACTGACTTGTTATAGGTAAGCCTAATGAGTTCAGGCAAACAAGTTCATAATTTAGCTTTTTTCTTATTTCACCTTACAGAAGTGAACAACGTCATCTCGCCCTTCAGCTATGCGGCTGGGCCCATGATCAAGAATTAGAACGTTTCATTGATAAACTGTTTGTCAATAAGGAATTCAGTCGTGCTGCCATGATTTGTGTGTTCCATTTGAAAATTCTCAATGCATGCAATATTCTTTCTTCGGCAGCGGATATGATGAGTGATCCGAGCATGTATCGTATCACAGTGATTGCGCTATCGAGTTTCAACGCGGATCGTTGCAGCACAACATGGAGAAATCAGCGTTCTAATGCCAATATGCAAATTCAAGATCCACATTTGAGAGCGATATTCTCATTTCTTACCATGGAAAAGGATAATTTTGAGGGCGTCCTGAAAGAGGAGGGCGTTTCACTGGCCGACCGTATGGCTTTTGCTTGCAAATATTTGTCAGAGACCAAATTGTCTGATTATGTGAAAAATCAGATCCAAAGATCTATTGAATGTGGAGATCTCAATGGTTTGTTACTAACTGGAGAGTCCTTGGATGGTATCGATATACTGCAGGCCTACATGGATGCTAGTTTTGATGCACAGGTGAGGTATTTGAAAAAACGTATAGTGAAGTGAGAAATACTTATTTAAGATTCCTTTTTCAGACAGTTGCCCTGGTGGTCATTAACTATTTTCGTCACGAGCATTTTTCGGACAGTCGCATACAATATTGGATATCCAGTTATTTGGATTGGTTAAACAGTTGGGGTCTTTGGGAAAAGCGCGCCGAATTGGATATTAAAATAGAAAGCATTCGCTTTTCGTCCAGAAGTTCGCGTACTGTATATCTATCGTGCAATTTCTGTGGCAAATCTGTGTCGAATGCTTTGTTGGACGAGCCTCGTCCACGTAGCACCTCCACCAGCACAAATCGTCTATCCTCATGTCCAAGCTGTCGTAAGCCGTTGCCACGCTGTTCACTATGTCTTATGCACATGGGCACGATGATGAATATCAGCAATGGTGGCGAGACACCAGCATCCGATGTACAGGGCTGGCAAACAAAACCATTTTCTAAATGGTTCTCCTGGTGTCAGACATGTCGGCATGGCGGCCATACGGAACATATTATGCAGTGGTTTAAGTAAGTTTCAAATGTTTTCAACAAATTTTCAGTTACTAATTCATTAATAAATTATTTGCAGGCAAAATCCCGAATGTCCAGTTTCCTCTTGTAACTGCCGCTGTTTTGATATGGATGGCACTAAGCCGAATACTTTACGAGACATTACATAGACTACAACATATATATTTGTTATACAATTTGTTATTTAATCTGTGCGCGCCTTAAATCTGCAACATATAAAAGTGTTCATTGTACTTAGACAACGCGAATGTGAATCATAGCATTTAGAATTTAAATGACCTAACAGCTAAACGGCTGCTCAATTATGCATTTTATAAACTTACATTTTAAAACTAAAGAAACAATAAAAAGATTGATCTATAGTATGAAACGACAAACCGCAGTTTAAAAATAACCGCCAACCACCGCGACGTCTCATACGTCTTATCGACATATCGATAATTTGTTAATGCAAATACCCTAAATCCGTAGCATTATTGTCATTGTCCAGCACTGGCACCTAATACGCACGCGGCCTCTTCTGTTTTTGTTGCTTGCTGACGTAAATTTATAACAAAATAAAAAAAGGAATTAATTACAGTGCTTCCAATTTAAAAATAAACAAGTTAAATGCAATTCATAGAATTTATAAACTAAACTAAAGAACAAGACTTGATCAAGTGGGTAAGTTTAAGTGATGAATATCTTAAGGCATTCCCACTTCTTGTAAAGAGAGTAGACAAAAGAGAACGGGACTTTTACTATCAATTGACATTGGAATTGAAACTGAAAACCCGTACTTTGTACAGCTGATCCTTTGCCCCTGAATGTGTATACATACATACATATAAACGTATGTAAAGATTTCACCAAATTTACCTTTTCTGGTGATGACGTCGATATTCATTGTTGATTTACGGTTTTATTTAGCCCACAACTAAAAACATTTGAAACGTTGCCAATATGCTACATATTTCAACAATTTTCACCGCGTGACCCCTTCGAAAACGCACAATTCTTGGCATACAAATTATTTGGCGGAGGGGGTGTATGCGGGTGGACAGAAGGCAGACGGGATCAGACTGCTGCCCGTGCCATTACGATACAGAAACTTAATAGTTTCTCTATACTAGTTGTTAACAAAATTTAAGGCTAATAAATCAACGAGCTTGTGTTCTGCCGGCGTCCTTCCTAGAGCCCCAAACACAACTTGAACAGACAACAAAAGCGAACGGTTTATTATGTCATTTAACTAAATTTAGCATTATGCCGCACGCTCTCAAGCTTTTGCCGACCGCTGCTCACTCTCTCTCTCTCTTTACTTCCTACATACATATACTCGCCTTAGACAATATGTCGCAATTCATTTGTTTGCTTATTCGTCTAGTTAACAATCAATTCAGCTTTTCAAATGAGCCGGCAAAATGCGTCTGTGGAAGGGAGAACGGGAGGGAAAGAGAGAAACGTATATTGAGAGAGTGCAATCAGCTGTTTTGTGCGGGTGCCGAAGATAAAATTCAAATTTAATTTTTTGCAACAGTCACTGCTGAAATGTGGACGCTAAAACGTCGCTAAAATATAATAAAAACGAGAATTTCGATTGATATATTCTCAACGATTAACGAACGACGTGAAAATGAAAAAAAGCATAAAAACGAGTGTATATTGAAAATTGTAACGCTTCAATAGGCAACTAAAGCTACATAGCTTGACGAAGCAATTTAAATCTGGAAATTCATGATCAAGGTCAGACAAACAAATGAAAACCAAGAGTGCGTTATTAATTGCTTAATAATCCTAAGCATATATATGTATGTATATATACAAACATATGTACATACATAAAATACATATGTGCAATTGGCTTATTTTAGTGTTGTTTACATACGAGTGTATTTGCTTATTATCAGCTAAAAGATAAAGTAAATATTTATGCAGCCAAACGACTGAAGAATGTTAATTATAAACCGGTCTGAAGTCTGATAACACAAAACAGAGACAGGCAGACACTAAACTAAAGACATATAGAGAAAATGCATAAACTGGTTTTACCTGAAACAAGAACCAAATCGACGTAAATATTGTATCCATGTTTTGCATGAATTTATTATCTGGAAATATATATATTTATATAATTTGCTTTTTATGTCTCTCAGTCATTCCATCTATGTATATTTTTGGTTACGTGATTTATGGACTGAGAAACAATTGCAGCAAAATAATAATAATATGCTGAAACTTACACTGGCCAACAAAATTAATATCTTTGGAAATATTCTTCAATAGTCAAGTATTTAAGTTACTAATACCGTTTGAGCATCAAATTGACTGATTGAGGCTCTTCAAGAAAGAGATTGCCTTTCTATGAGTGCAATCTTTCATTTCGACTTCTGTTAATCGCTTTTTTTCAGTAACTCCTCATACTCATGAGTTGACAATTTCTGATTCTATTATTCCAATAATAGAAATTGAGTTGACTAAGCGATATTTTAATTAGCTAACATTCTTTGTAGACGAGAACTGAACAATAAATTTAAACAAACAAACTTAATTCCACATATGTATGTCTTATAAAGATAAATACCACAATTCTTAGCCATTATCTGTTACTTTTCGGTTCTAATTTTTTGTATTGGCCTGAGTATAGGAAGGGTTTAATTCATCAAAGATATTCCGGGACAGTTTAGTTATTTTGATGTATCGTGTAAATAAACAATATCCCCTTTATATATATAGTAATCTTTTAACTTTGTTTGCTTATTTGTAAGTCAAACAAATGCTTCCAGGAAATAAAAGTCTTTTAGTTTTCAATAAATTCTAAGTAGTAGTTTACATTAGATAAAATTTCGGTCTAGCCATTTTAACTGCTGTTTTACGTGTAAGTGAACTTAAAGTTGTGTAGTCTAGTGTTTTTTTTTTTGTTGCTTAAGAAGGTAACGTCACACATCTATTTTTTCCCACAAACTTTTCCTATATTTTTCGCGAATAGTTCCTTATGAAGTCATTTCGCATGTGTTTCTATTTCAAAATTTCAATTCAAATTTGTCAATCCTGAGATAAATAGATTGGAAGAGAAATGCAATTGAATGTTCTTATTTTAATTCTTGAATAATTTTGGTTGGACATTTCGTTTGCCCTTTCCCTCTTTGCTGCCACGTCAAGTGGTGTTAAAGCCTAAAAAGTGCTTGTATAATCTTATTAACCTTAGGTTTAAATTTTGATTTTATTGCAGTGGAAGCTTGACATTTTAATTTAAAACACATACAAAAAAACATATCCAAAATGTTGCGGAATTCACCTTTTGCTGGGACTCCCACATATAAACTACTCCTGGGTTTTGGCCTTTGCTCCTTGGGTGGTGCCATGCTCTATGCCTACTTCAAAAATCAACAAGATGATGTTGATGATGAGAAAAGCGATGTCAAGAGAGAAGTCAAAAAAACACAGGATAAACCTAAGGAAATCTGTGTCAAAATTGTCGTTGAGAATGACCATGTGCCGCTAATTATGGGACGCGGAGGGGCCAACATCAAGCTGATTGAGGAAAACACCTCGACAAAGATAAGATTACGGTAAGACAAATACTGACAAATTGAAACTTGTTAAAAACGTATTTTCGATTCCAGTGATAAGGATAGTGGACACAAATTTTGTGACATTAGCGGCGTGCCCGACGCCGTCAAGGCGGCTCGTTTCCTGCTCATGAAGGAAGTCGAACGAGCACCCATAGAGAAAGTGGAAATACAGATTTCACAGCGAATGGTCAACAAATTTAATGGCCGTGGTGGTGAAATTCTTCAGGATATCAGCCGCAGTTCTTTGGCCAAGTTGTCAATTGATCCGAATGGACGCAATGGTAAGGCCAAAATCACTGTGGTGGGCAATCAGAAGCAAGTAAATATTGCACGTAAATTGCTGGACGATCAGATCGAGGAGGATGAAGAGCTACGCCGGGCCGTCGAGGAGGCTGAGCAACGTCGCGAACCCCGCCGATCGCCCACAAATAGCTTGGCATCCAGTCTGTATTCGTCCCAAACATCGTTGAGCTCGCATACCCAGCCAAGAGATAAGCTAATGGCCTCACGTGCCGATGAAAAACCAATGGAGGTTTATGTCTCTGCCGTTGGCTCGCCCTCAAAATTCTGGGTTCAATTGGTTGGACCCCAGACAAAGAAACTAGATAATATGGTCCATGAGATGACCACCTATTATAGCAATCCTGAGAATAGAGATAAGCATGTTTTATCAGCTCCATATGTGGGACAGATTGTGGCCGCTGTCTTTAAATTCGATGAGAAATGGTATCGAGCTGAAATTGTTGACATTATGCCCAACCAATATAATCCTGAGGAGCAAGTGATTGATTTATACTTTGTGGACTATGGTGATAGCGAGTATATTTCACCGGCCGATATTTGTGAATTGCGCACCGATTTCCTGACGCTCAGGTAAGACCTGACCTACATGCTTAATTTATATTTTGTGTTTGATTGTAAACTTCTTGAATTAGATTCCAAGCAGTTGAATGCTTTATGGCTAATGTCAAATCGACAATACCCAATCAGCCCAACACCTGGCAAAAGTCCTCCGTAACCAAATTTGAGGAACTAACAGAAGGTGAGACAAATAAAAAATGTATTTTAAATAATTGATGGACAATATGTTTTTTCTCCCAGTGGCTCATTGGCGCAAATTAATAGCTCGTGTCGTCACATACAAGGAGCGACCGCAGACAACAAGAGCAGTGAATTCAGCTGCCTGTGAAGGCACACCCCTGCCTGGCGTCGAACTCTTCGATCCAGCTGAAGGGCTAGAGATAAATATTGCTGATTTAATGATCACGCAAGGCTTTGCCTTACCTTTGAATGATGAGTATCCAGTGCGTTCCCGTTCCAGCACACCATCCAGTCCCAGTGATTCAACTATCGAAGAGCTAACACCACTCACACCACTATCACCCATGTCCCAGTCGAATGATGGCGATGGCAGCAGTTCAACCAAATCACAATCAACCATCAAATCGATAGCACCGCCAGAAGATGCACATTTTGCCCAGCAACTGCAACATTTACAACATAAACTCAATGGTAACGACCATGTCCACATTGATCCAATTAAACTGACAACAGCAGACTTTCAGAAAGGGAATAATAATAATGTCTCAAATGGTGATTAGGAGGCATTTTGCGCTCAACGTGATTATTTTGTCAAACAATATTTTTGTTTCTCCGTTTTATTTGTTTTATTTTTCACACATTTTTCATGGTTAACGGCAGCTGCTGCTCACTATACCCACTTGATCGTGTATATAAAGATAAAGAAAACAAACTGTTTAGTGTTTAAGTGAATTTATATTTTAGGTATAATCAAATGTTTAATTTATCGATTCCTTGACATATTGATGATTATGACGAACAAACCAAGACGATATGCTGTAGAACAGATCACAACAACAAAAATTACTTAATTATTATTGTACCTTAAATGCCATGTTACTTATTGTTTAGCAATATATGAACAACATTTCTATGTCAATCTCCAATTTTTTTTAAAATCCAAAAAAATGTATTAAGTTTTTTTAATGGGTCCCCTTCAATGTCTTAAAGCATTGAACTAAATTGTCACATCGGAAATTGTTTTTAGATCTCTCATTTAAAAAACAATTTGAATTTTATATACGTGAATTAAGACTTATTAAAGTAAACTGGGTTTATTTTAGCCGGAGAACCTTTGCCTAAAATGTGAAATATTACCCCTGTTTAACTAAGAAAGATGCACAAATACTATTACAAATAAATTGATTACAAGGTATGTAATTTTATTTATACAAGAGCTGGTGGAAAATATGTCAAAGCAGATAAAAATACATAGACGAAGGCAATCATGATGACAATACACAGTAAAAAATACTGAAAATGAACTTAGATCTATAAGTCTTCTAGGCAATTATTAAATGAGTATATCGTTGGTAGTGTTTATAGCGATGGGCGGCAAATAGATTGCACGCAACTGGCTACGAAGTCGGGCTATTTCCATGTCATCTCGCTCAAGTTCTCGGACCAATTGTGAGAATTGCACCAGGCCCTCACGATTACCTGGAAAACCGTGGACCTTAATCACCTCTAGTTGAAGCTGCATGACCAACGGGAAGACGTTCTGCATCATTAAGAGCATTTCCTTTCCCGCAGAAGCCTTAGCTTCCGACAATTTCTTTGAATTCTCTGGCTGATTGACACAACGAATTATGTCCATAAGAATTTGCTTGGCCACATCATTGGTAAAATTAGCCAGATACGACATGGCAAAGGCAGTGTAAAATTCCAAACAAAATTACAAGAATATTTATAGTTGTTGTAACAATCGAAAGCAGAACTATCGATTAATTGTTAACTATCAAATAAAGACTTGACAACACTGTAAATAACAGCTGTTTAGAGAATACAAGGTATTAAAACTATTACAGGTAATAAAATTTACTTAACAATTAAAATTGTAGTATATCGAAGATATTCTAGCCAATTCAAGTGAAATTAATTTCTTCAACAATAACTTTTGTTTCCTCCTGGCCGAAACCCATTTGCGTTTTCCAACACTATCCTCGAAAAATGTCACGTCGAAGAAACAGAAGCGACGACAAAAGACACAAATAAAAAAAGCTTATTTTTGCGCAAGCATTTTATATATTTACAAAAAAAAGCAAAAGGGCATAAACAATGCTATTAAATATATAGGACGTGTAGTCAACTAATTTCATAAAAATTATACGAAAAATTTTAAAGTTTTTAAAAGATAAACAACAACGAAAACAGCAAAGAAGGCGAACGAACACACACAGCGAAAGAGGAAGAAGAAGACGTGACGGTGAAGCAGTTGCAATTTGTGAACAAGTGACAAAAAGTGTGTGTGAAGTGAATAAGAGAAAAGAATTTAAAACAACAACAGCGAAACCACCAGCACATACAACACACACACACGCGCATACACATTTAACCTAGTGAAGGAGCCTGGAGTCACGCAGAACCACCCGAAGCAGCAGCCACCGTCAGCAAATTGTGTGCCACACATACAAATAAAAGAATCATCATCCCCACTACCGCCATCTCCTCCCGCCCCACTTCTCCATTCTGTTTGGCAATCACAGGTATCCACAATGAATCGGTCGGATGGCCTGGTTAGACGTGCAGTGAAACCACGCGAGAACGGTGGTGAAGGTGGAGCAGCTGGATTAAATGCCAACACACCCGATGACAATCAGGATTCGCATGACGGGAACAAAGATCAAGAGGATAACATTGATGACGGCGATTCAAAGGAGACGCGACTAACGCTCATGGAAGAGGTTCTCCTATTGGGACTTAAGGACAAAGAGGTGCGAATTGGATTATTATCTCATATTGTCTAAAAGTTTTCCCATAATTTATTCTTCCATTTTCCTTACTCCATCTTGCACATCTTTTACTCTTTCGAAAGCGTAGTTTGTTTGTTTGTTTGTCTTCAAACTTCACCTTTTGACAATCGTTGTGCAATGGTACCAAGCCCCACAACCCAATCATCTCTCTTGAGCGATCGCTCTCTCACATTTAACCTGCCGGGGAACGAGTTTCTGATGGTGTATATGTACATGTACACACGGTCACACATTTGTTGTTGTTGTAACTATGAGTTTGGGTCTTCCTCGGCTTTTTTAGCCAATCAATAGCCAATTTTGGTTGTTTAGATGATGATGAAACTAATTTGTTGGTTGTTTTCCAACTCACGCGATTTTCCTAAGCTACTTATAATTGTATAAGCAGATCATTAATTGACCTTATAAATGCTTTTATTACAATCTAGCTGCACTAAAGTACAATTTACCAAGCAATTTAATGCAATTTAATGTCTGACTCTTGAATATCAAAGACATGGAGAATTATACCAAAGTCGGCTTGACTTACTTTCTTCTAAAAGGTACATACATATATCCTTGATCAGCATCCTTTGCATTAATTTTGGCCGTGACCCTTCCACTTAGATAATGATCCATATCTATCAGTTATTTTGTTAATATTGGAATAAAAATATACGAAGAGCTATTTTGTACTAACAAAGGCATGGCATTGAATCTAATATTCGTGTAATTTAAGTGATTTATGCCTTTTGATGCAGGGTATACCCATGTTGGAGCGATGACTTACTTTGTTTTACATGATCAACGATGATTCCCAAACTTGATTTAAATTAGATAATTATATAATAATAGTTTCCACTCAATTTAACGATCTCAGGGGCACTTTGGCATCTAAAATGTTAGGACAGAATATTGAATTATGGTTTCTGTTTATGGAACTTATCATTTAAAGCTTGAGTTAAAACTCTCATCACATTTGAGTGTATTATAATAATCTATTTCATATTCCAGTGATTGACCCATTTGGAACAGATTGAAATTTGTTCCACTATGAACTGAGTGGCTTGGCGGTGGAGAGAGGGGTTTGGATGTGGTGGTTTAGTTCATTTGCTTTTTACTTCGGTTTTTGTGTGCTTTATCACTACTGCGGCTCACAGAATTCTTCTCCACATATGTGTCGCCATTGTATACATGTACAGACGTATCTAGTATAATGTGATGTGAGTGGCACCACGTCTATTTGTTTCGCTTTATTTTTTCTTAGTTTTTTGTTGCCCGTAGGGGCAGTTTATAAGAAGCAAACACAGAGAGAAGAGGAAACGTGTCGTTTTTTGCTCGTCGCTGCTTCCATTGTGGTGGCAAAGGCATATATTATTTTTTAATTCTTATCATAGAACATTTTTCCCATTTCGTTAATTGTTTGAGGAAGTTGTTCACGCTGCCTCCGCCTTGTTGCTCTTCTAGAACCTTATCAAGTGGGCTTTACAACGTCATTGCATATTTGATAAATCGAAAACCCTTTACGTGTATATCTATATATGTACATAGTATTAATAACTGATAACTGACCTGACTGGATCTGAGTCATGGTTTATGATATAACAATGATAATCTTTCTTTTTAAAAAATATAACTCATATACTTTCAAGGAACATCTTAATTCGATTGCGATAAATAATTTAATGCAACTTTCATCTACTTAGAATTCAGCATTCCATTTATTTGCATCTGAAACTTTTAACTTCTTATTAAACTATTTTTACCTAACACATTAGATATACTTAAAAATAGATGATAGTTCTGGAGTTAAAAATATTTTCATTGTCATCATCAAATCGGTCGGGAAGGATGACATGCTTTAACCTTTGCCTACTTTCTTGTTTTCGATCCTATATTCATGTCAATGTTTATATCTAGTGCTGCTGCTAGATATGCATATAATATAATTTTCATCTGGCTTAGATTGATTCAACTGTTTTAAGTTAAAACAGCTGAACATATAAGACGCCGGACTTCTCTACATGGCAACCAAATTTGGGACAGCATTAAGTTTAAAAATAGTCTACATAAACCAAAGATGTTTTGTAATATGTAGTTAATAAAAGCTACACTGAAATAAAAACTTTTTTAAATAGGTTGATTGCTTTTTAAAAGACACTTGAAATAAATTTTTTTATAAAAGATGGAAGGAATGATAATAAAAAGATTGTATATAATATAACCTTTTATATACTCTGTATATCATTTAATAGAACTGCATAATAGACATTTCTATATGTCGTATATAGATTTATGAACGTACAATTTCAACTTTTTCAATTGGTTCTCAAAACTTTTGTATTTGTTTTTTTTTATTGCAGGGTTACACATCGTTTTGGAATGATTGCATATCAAGTGGTTTGCGTGGTTGTATTCTCATTGAATTGGGTATCCGTGGTCGAGTAATGATTGAAAAATCTGGCATGCGACGACGCGGTTTGTGTACCAGGTAAGTTTTTTCTTTACACTTAATGATTCAATATCGCGACTAATGAGTTTTGCCAAATTTCCAGAAAATTAATATTGAAATCGGATCAGCAAACCGGCGATGTTCTTTTGGATGAGGCATTAAAACACATTAAGGAAACAGATCCACCAGAGACGGTTCAAAGTTGGATTGAATATTTAAGTGGTACATATACAGGATTCAGATTTAGATCAGATTAAATGACTAAATTTAAAATTTCCTTTTCCAGGCGAAACTTGGAATCCATTGAAATTACGTTACCAGCTGAAAAACGTGCGCGAACGATTGGCCAAAAATTTGGTGGAGAAAGGTGTACTCACAACGGAAAAACAAAATTTCTTGCTCTTCGATATGACGACACATCCATTGAGCGATAATGTTGTCAAATGTCGATTGGTTAAGAAGGTAAGTGACAGCGAGACTGTAACCGATTAAGTGCAACCGAACTATATCGTCATTATGAATGTTGAATGGAGAAACTAAAATCGAATTCGACATTGAACTTTATTTTGCGTGAAGCATTATTTTTGACATAGTACTTTCAAACCAAAGAATGAATATTTAATATTTGGTTAATATCATGAATTGACGATTAATTAGAATATATATCAGTACAAAAAAGGCTTATAAATTTCTAAGGTTATGTATCGGTTGCATACCCAACATGAGCATCTGATGAGCAGCAATCTTAAATTAATCTCATTTAAATTTCTAAAAAATCTCACCAATTGCCTCAATTACAGATCCAAGATTCCGTTTTATCCAAGTGGGTGAATGATCCACAACGAATGGACAAACGCATGCTAGCACTTATATTCTTGGCGCATGCCAGTGATGTCATTGAAAATGCCTTTGCGCCGCTTAACGATGATGACTACGAGGTGGCCATGAAACGTGTCAGAGAGTTGCTCGATCTCGATTTTGAAACGGAAGCGGCAAAGCCGAATGCTAATGAGATACTTTGGGCTGTATTTATGGCGTTTACAAAATAGATGATGATGACACCTTTAACTGCTCCTCTCAACAGCACACACACCTACACAAAGTACACTCCTTCACTCACACAACTACACACACACATACACACTAAAAACATAAACCGAGGGATAAAAACGTTTACTTCTTGTTTGCTGTGAGTGGACCGAATCGGGCTTTAATAACAGAGATCCCCAAAAAATTATATATATATATATACATACATATTATTTCCTTCAGTTTCCAAATGAATTGTCTTAAGCAAAAGCAGCCATAAAACATATAGCTATATATATATAGCTGCAAAACCTGTCAAACTATCCAACTATAACAAGAACAACTCCAACATCTCTATATTGTTTTAATAATTTTTTTAATGATTTTGCAAATTTATTCAATTAAATAAAAACAAAGTGCTAGCTAATAGTTGAATTTTTTAACAAATCTAAGTTGTGTTCGAGAGATAAAAAACCGAAATCGAGAGTATTTGACTATTCAGTAAATTTCTTAAAAACAAAAAGGATGAATAATCGTTTAACCGTATGTGTACAACAAGCGGGGCGGAATGTCCCAAATGTTTTTTTGTAATTATAAACCATAAAATAATTGTAAGAGTTAACAGAAAAACGAAAACCTAAACGTAAAAGAAACTCTGATTAAAGTCTGTATTGAGTGCAATATGATTTTGTCAAATTTCCTAAACTCTATTATAAACTATATTCCAATTTATCAGTAATATTATTGTGATCCGTTTAAATCAGTTAAAATGGCCCACAAACACACAAACCAACACCAATAAACACACATACATCCCGCACCCAACACAGACAGAAAAATAAACATTCGAGAACTTAGGCAATGTGTTTTTTAAAAAAAAAATTGTTATTGAATTTCGGGAACATTGAAATGAAAAAAATAAAAGAATAAACCTTTTTCTAAATGCTTGAGTAAAGAGTCAAACGAGAGAAAAAAAAACAATTTATGTAAATGTAAAATGTGCACGTCAAATAATATTAATTCTTAGATATTTAATGGCCTAATAAAATATAAATACATTATACATATATATACATACATTATATCTGATTGATTTACTATAATTGAGCACTTGCAGAACTTCATCCTGGGTTTTTGTCAAACATGACACTTGTTAAGGCTAAACAGATAAGTCAAATGTATGGATTGGATACATTCATCACAGTTTCGAAAAGAAATGAATTTAAGAGAGATTGTGAAATAAAATTAGACATCACATTTGCTAAAATTATTAAGAAAATGATCTTTCAATTCGTCTGCAACTATTTTAGCCAACGCTCATCTAACCATTTGGCCGCTTTTTAACTTTAGATAGCGTAATGATATGGTAAAAGACATCTGATTCGATTTTGGATTGCGTTTCAAGAGTGATAAACTAAATAAATTGAATACCATTAGTTCACATACATAGATGAACACCTGCAGCTAACGAAGAGGTCACCTGCCAGGGTCCATTTAACTCATCCATATTTAGATGACATATGTAACTTGAACCTGCTGCTTTTCACAGCAAAAAAAACATTTTTTAATAAATTTTCGAACGATCAGGCAATTATATACATACTGTCTTGTCTTGTTAATATGTAGATTTAATTCAAAATATATCTTTGGATTGAAGTTGCCATTCGTTAATTAAACAATTATTTTTTTTTACTGTTTTTCATAGATTTTTATTTCCAGTTTCATTTTCATGTTGTTTTACACAGTTATTTTTGTTTATTTTATTCTATATAGTAGGGGGAGTAGGGTAGGGACAGGGGCAATATACCATAGAAGTAGAATAATTCTCACACGAAACATTTATGTTATATATAATATATTATAATAATCAATTGAATTACACAAAAGTAAAATAGAAAAGCAGGGCGCAACGCACAAAAAAATATATAAGTATATTGCATTTTTTCTTGTAAAGTCGCTGAAAAATGACGAATGTTCCACGATTCTAAATATTTTGTTTCAAGTTTGCAACTAGGGAAAATTTGAAATAATTTCTAATTTAATTAAAATTACTTTGATTTGGAATCTGAATGTGAAACTAAATTTAACTAAATTGCCGTTAGATTTTCTAGGCTCGTGTGGTGTTTTGTTTCTTTTTACAAATGTCTCATTTTCTTTACGCGATCTAGAACACGTTTAAATATTGAAAATCAAAGATAAGGCAAAATGAAGAAACTTTTTAATAAAATTAATGGAAGATTTGATACGCTTGAAAAATTATAGCAAATTTATATGTTTATGCATGCTTCTTGTAAATAGAAATGGAGTACTCCAACATCAACATGTACATCCTCATCCAAATTAACATCACTTCCCCAAGCGACTGGAGCGCATGGAGGCCATGCGACGCATTCGCGCCCGATTCTGGGAGTAGCTGCTGGCCCAGCGCTGCTCTTCGTATGCACCGCTTGAGGCCGATGGCAACTTATATGTGCAGCTGCCTACGTGCTAACTTAAAAGATCCTTGATCTCCTTGTGCATATGACATAGGAAATCTACATAACTAGCTGAGCCATCTGTGCCGCGATCCTCAATAAGGAAATGCCGGAAAACACTCTCCAGCTTGTCGTTCTGACGAACACAGGTGATCTAGAAAAAATAAGTGGATTAGGCAAACTCTCAACCCTCTCATATCTTTATTTAATACTCACCCTCATATAGCGTGTACGCTCATCCATAATCTTGTCCAGTATAACGTTGATACGACGGGCCAGTGGCGTATCTGCCGTAATGGCAAATCGCTCAGCGTTAACTTGCTGTGTACTCTGGACTCCAAACAAAGACTGGACCACGTTTGGCGAAAGCGATTGACCCAGCCAAATGAACAAATGTACACCATTCTCAAGAATGTAGGCGCCATCTTCAGTAATTTTCTCCTGCGTACACCTCACAGGTGTTGGTAGCTCCGTCTCCTCCGGCTCTACCGTATGAATGGGAATGAAACGTGGATAGAAATAGTTGACTGACATATTAAGGTCCATGGATAGAACAAATTGTATGACATAAGACCGATCATCTAGGGTCATATCCGAACCACCCGAAATGGCGTCATTCTTGAGCAGACAAGAAGCATACAGTGGCAACAGCTTGAGGCATTCGGGCAGAATGAGCTGACCAGCCGATGTTGGGGATGTGCAATGTTTGCGATAGCAAGCCAAAATCTGGGCCGAACGATGTATCAGATTATCCTTGACCTGTTTCGGTGAATGCTCCATGAGCTTGAAGCAGGCCTGTTTGGCAAAGAAGAGCAGCATGGCATCCAGATCGCAACTCTTGAATACATCTGCAATAATGGTCGTTACACGCAATGCCAAATTAAGAACGCGTAGACGTCGTTGACCACTGCATGAGGTATAAAGCAGTGCCACCTGGATATAGACATTCTCCTCCGGCGGTAATTTATCATCATGTTTAATCTCGATGCTTACGGATTTAGTGGCGTCTGTTGGAAGAGAAAACCCGAATAACATTAATGAAGAATCTCTTGAATTGATAACTTAACCTGGTTGGATGGAACTTACCAATACTAGCCAGTTCCACGTCTGTGGTATTGGACATGTAGAAGTGGCCAAAGAATTCTGTTGGTCTAATGCCCGCAGATGTTCGCACTCTCATCACCGCATCGAAAGCAATGGGACGCGACACATTTTTAATGATATCTTCGATCAGACGTTTGCCATCCAGCTCCGCTTGGAAATACGTATACTTGTACACTTCTCCTCCTGTCAGACGCGACACTTGACCAATTGTCGCTATATCGATGTAAGCGTTATTAAACAAAAACAAATCCACAGAACAACCCTGCTGGACGCACTCCTGGCCAAGCTGATTGTATACAGTGGTCTGTGGCGTAAGAACAGTCTTTTCCTTGTCTGTACCCAGCAATTTGCGATCATCGCGATTCTTCAGTTTCCCAGGAGCCTCCGCTATGGGCAATGTAGAATTAAAGACCAGCAATTTGCCCGATGCATTCGACGCTTTTAGGGCCTCCAGGCCAGCCTGTATGGCTGGATAGAGAATCGTTTCCGTTTCCTTAGTATCCACAAACATACGCGGTATTTCCTCCATTAATGAGTCAATGACAGCGGCCGATTCCTCAGGATGGCAGAGGAAACCATCGAGCAAAGGCATAAACATCTCCTGAACATCGCCGACAACCATCATTTGAGGCTGAGCCAGACTGCTCTTAATGTTGTAGAAGTGGACGGTGCTGTTATAGGTGATGAAACCGACACGTACTTTAGATTTATCCTGACCCTGGTCAACGGGTAGATTCTTGAGTATGTTCTTGATTTGCGAGCAGAGCAGATGCACTAAACCAGACTTGACCGTGTTGTAAGAGACATCGATGATAAATATAAAGGCGGGCACTTCGGGGGGCGAATTGTTCTGAACAACAGAAAGGGATAAAAATGAGGGTGGCTTGTAAAGCGGATCTCAGAAAGTGGTTACTCACCCGACAATAGTCTTTTGTGGCCAAAAACTCATATGTTCCCAAAAGCAATTCGGGACGTTCGTGCTTGTCCACTCTTTGGCCAGTATGATCCAAGTGTTGATAGTAATCGGGATGCACTGAATTTCAAATGAAAAGCGGGTTTTAGATTATCTTCTTCATAAAGATCGCATAGCACTTACCCTCAGTGGTCACTTTGCACATGAGACACTGGAATCTTCGTCCCGCATCCACAAATTGCATATTTGGTGACATGTAGGCCTTGCAGCGGTTACAACGTATTGGTCCCATGTCACCAAAATTAACGATAGGTGGCTCCAACTCGCCCTCGTTTACACGGGCGTAAGGTGAAATGTTAAGAGTCAGTGGAAGAGCTGTAGTCTTCAATAGATCTCCTGTATTGGGTATGCAATAGAGCGAGGATCGTAGAAAACGTGGCGATGAATTGCCCTGATCGTGGACTACGAATTTGGTCGTGACCAGTGGCGGCAAAAGGCCTGGCTGATTGGTCACGAAAGGTCCACCGGCCAAACGTTGATTCTCAATCATCACCTGTATGGGATTTGGCATTTGATCGGGATCGAGGCGACGTTGCTGCTGCTGAGGTTGTTGATACATACCACCAGGCAATGGAGGTTGCTGCAAATATTGGACGGTCAATGGAAAGGATACACATTGGCTAACATTTTCCCACTTACGTTAAAGCCTGGACGACCTTGCTGCCCCGGATAGCCACCCGGTTGTGGTTGTGGTGGATATCCCCCTGGTCCTGTCTGCTGACCGGGTTGTGGTGGATAGCCAGGCTGTGGTGGGTATCCTGGGGCCTGTTGTTGCTGTCCTGCCAGCGGTGGATATCCAGGTGCCGGTGGTTGACCCGGTTGTGGCGGATAACCCGTTTGGGGTGCTCCAAATTGTGGTGGTGCAGCAGCAGGCTGTTGTCCTGGCAATGGTGGCGCCCCGGGATAAGCAGCGGGTGCTTGACCAGTATAGCTTCCCGGATAATTAGACTGTTGGCTTCCAAATGGAGCTCCTGGTTGCGATTGAGGTGGCAGTCCCGGTTGTGTAAAGGTGGGCGGCGGTGCTGCTCCAGGTGGCAGCATAGGTTGGCCAGGTCTAGAGTTAGGCACCCCAAATGTAGGAGCCACCTGTGGTCCTGCGATTGGTGGCGCCGCTGAAGATGTTGGAATTTGTCCATGAGAGGGCACAAACGATGATGATGGTGGCCCTGCCCCTGGTAGTGGTGGCTGACTTCCAGCTGCTGGACCCAGTGGTGTGGCCGATTTGGCAGGTGGCATATGTGGCAAGCCCACCAAGTTGGCGCTATTCACGCTCATCTGATTAACCCCACTTGGAACACTCTGTGGAGTAATAGTACGGGATGGTGGCTGCTGGGCAGCTGTCGATGTGGGTGGAAATGGAGCTGCTCCCATTGATGTTGGTCCATTTGCATAACCTACAGATGTTGGTGGTAATCCTGGTGTTGGTGCGCCTCCTGCAGGACCAGAAGTAGGTGGAGCTACAGCAAATGCA
The DNA here is from genome assembly GCA_018150745.1 of Drosophila sucinea. NCBI lineage: Eukaryota > Metazoa > Arthropoda > Insecta > Diptera > Drosophilidae > Drosophila > Drosophila sucinea. Next base: position 18,508 of record JAECWP010000159.1, on the reverse strand, counting down.
TTGTTATTGTTAAAAGCCGCTGGTGGTGGCGCTCCTTGGCTAGTGGGTGGAAAGCCACCGGGTGGAAATACTCCTGGTTGCTGTGCTGGCTTCAATGGATGAACGCCTCCACCCACATTCAAACCGCTCATCGACGTGGCCAGCTAAAAAACGTAGTGGAAAGGAAATGGGAGACTTGTCAAATCAATTTTAATTACTTATTCTTATCTACTATACAAAATGCTCAGCATCCAACACATAACACATGGCGAAACATTTGATCTGACCTCTTTAGTTCTTTCATAAAAAGAAAAAGGCTTATCAAGCAAAGATAAGGTCGCAATGAAATATAAATATAAGTGAATTATTTAAAGATTTCATGATAAGCCAGAAATTAAATACATACTTAACTTATTGGATACAAGTAATGAATACTATAAAAATTGCCATATAGTAAATTATAATAGAGATTTTGGCGGCTAACACAGATTGATAAGAATCATTTAAAAGTATTTTTGAGAGAGTGAGGCAGACGGAGCTCAACAGATGAAATAATATTATTTTTGCACTCAATAAACAATTCACAACAATAACTATTATCATCAGCTGGCTATGTCACTCTCCCTCTCTATCTATCCGACTTGAACATAATCTTCAATTACAATCTCACCTGCTGTTGATAGTTGCCGTTGAGGTAAGTTTGCTGAGGAACCGGCGCCGACGATGTGGCTGGTGGTGGTGGAGCTCCATACTGATTTTGTTGTTGTGGTTGTTGTTGCTGCTGTTGTTGAGGTGGCCATCCCGCTGCTGGCCCTGGCCCTCCACCGCCGAGAGGCGGCGGTTGAGCTGCTGCTGCATATTGCTGTTGTTGCGATGACGGCGGCAATTGCTGCTGTTGTTGGAATTGGGTAGGCGGTGGGCCGTACACGTTCGGATTCATTTCAATTGTATGCGCCTCTTTGCAAGTGATTTATTAAAAAAAAGAAAAAGGAAAAGCGCAAACAACTTTCACACTACACACAACACAACACCAACAAGACAAGTTAAGAGACGTTTTCAAAGTTCTTCACCACGGGTAAATTATCTGTGCCTCGGCCTACTGTGGGCTAGATTTCAATTAACTGAAGATCTCTGTGACTGCTATCAAGCGAATTAATTGAACTTTCCTGGCTAAAGCCACAAGAAATGCAGTTTAAAACTAAAATAAAGCCCAAGCAAAAACGAACTTCCACGTCAGTTCCCTAATTCGATTTTTCTTTTGCTTTTCATTTGGCTTAGATATTTGACAGTTTGCCACGTAAAGTTTATCGATATCGGAGCGCCGCTTGATGTTTAGCAACACTGCACGATAACCGATTGCAGAATCAGCTGTGCGTAAATGGCGGAATTTTGCAATTTATTAAAAAAGCAAAACGAATCTGTTTATTGAAATATTCGATTGTTGTAAAAAAGAAATTGTTTTAAATATAAACTCCTCGACTAGATATTGCTTGCATCAAGGGCTCGGACAGTTCTTCAAATCTCGGCGACGAGTGTTTAGCATATTCTTTGTAAATATCCTTGGCGTACATTACCGTGGGACGCAATTCCTTGTTAAAACGCAGTCCCGAGAATCGTTCAATATCTTCGATTTGCGTCAATTTACTGCTCATACTGCCGGATATGTTATCACTGTTCTCAATCATATAACATTCCATATAGGGACCACCGGCTTTCGATTCTATGATCAGTACTTTGAAATAATGCGACGGCACTGGGTATGGTTTCCAATCGAGGACCTCATATTCCATAGACCATCTGACCATGTGCTCATTCTCCCTATGGCAGGATGGTGTATAAATGGGGCCCGTATAAGCATAGACAGACCCATATTCTTCTGTCAAGGCCGAAATATATTGCTCTAGTTCATGCCAGATTTTTCGCTTGAAGACCTTACAAATTCTAGTAGAAGCACAGCTCAGAACATAAACATCATTGTAACGTAGATGGAGTGACTCGTCGCCGTCATCATCTGTGCTTAATTTCTTGTAGTTTCCTCGCAAATGTTCGCAAATCCATATAGGACTGTTTGTGCTGAAGTCCTGAGAGACAATGTAGTCCTTGTGTACGAATAGATTCTCTGTGCTGGGAAGTCCATATTTGATTAAATCCAGGAGATCTGCAGTAGTTGCTGAATCATTTTTCAACATGAACAATGCACTAAACATATCAAAAAGAGGTGAGACCAAACATTCCCGTATTCTGTCTGACAGGCAGGACGGTTGCTTCCATAAACGTTTTTCGTGATCAGTTCGAAATGTGGAAAACTATGCTTAGTCATGGATATTAGCTATTTAAACTCATTAGATATGCCACTCACCATTGGATAGAGTTTTTGACGATAGTGATAGATATGCGGATCCCTTTTGATTGTACTAAACAAAAGCCTGATGGAAGCCTCTTGTTGGAAAAAGGCTCCGCATACGAATCCTGTCAGTCCAGCTAGAGCATACAAGGCATAATTTTGGGCTCGAGGTTCATTGAATGTCATAATTTACTTTTAATTTAGCTTCCTTTTTAGGATTTCTTATGCACATATGAAATTACAAATATTTCAAATTTATTTCCAATTGTCAAATTTTCTGAGACGACAAAACTGACCTACTGAAATGTCAACCAAAATCTCGAAAAACCTGTGATTCGCTTGGATAGTTGCTCCCAAATATTGCGCTTCTTCTAAGTCCGTCAAAGAACTTCAATCCTGCATAATGTTCAATCTCTCGTATATCACAAAGGAATGATCGTAGGTCTAAATTATCCGGTATTGTTGCATTTGGGAGCACATAACCCTCCATATAAGGTTTACCCAGTGACAATTTCGACTCGACCATAATGACTTTGAAAAAATGCGTGGGAACAGCCACTAAATTTGGGCCAATCATCTCATACTCCACACTCAATTTGCCATCATGTCGTTGCTTGGGCTTATACAGCGGACCGGTGCAGACATACACCGATCCATATCGTAGAGTTAACTCCCTCACATAAATTTCCAAATTATTCCAGGCCCCGCTATTGAAACCTTTGCCTATTTGTGGAGCTATATTGGTAAGGTAGAATGTCTCGTTGCAATGTGTCTGATGGCTATGATGATTTCCAGCTGCTGCTAAATGTCCTCGGGTTAAACCCGATCGGCGATAATCCGCCAGACTTGATCGAAAGTTCGATGGTACACTAAGATCTGGTTGAAAGCTGGCATGTGCCCGACCCACATGCGATGTGCTGGATAGATCTTTCTTTTGCAAATGCTCGCAAACCCAATGAGCCACGCGATTACGTCGATCGTAGGAGAGAACAAAGTCGCTATATAGCCTTATGTCATCTAGTCCGGGAAATCCGTATTTCATAATTCTACCCAAGCAATGATCTGCATCCTCAGGGCTATTGAAGAAGGCAAACTGAGGAGTGCCTTAGGGTTCGGGTAATTTGAGCAAACTATTAATCGTCTTACCACTTCGTAGATTTTTGGACTTATATAGTAGGCATAGGGATTTTGATGTATTAATTGTTGTAATCGTCGATGGGCATGCTCATGCTGGAAATATACACCAGCTGCAAATGAAAACGCAGCCGTGCCCAGGCCCAGTATAAAGCTCAGTCCCAGATGATGCAAATAAATATTCATTATAGCTGCTGGTGTCCTAATATCCTACAAACTGTCTATCGAAAATGGGAAAAACGTTTGAAATATTGAAGTTCCAGCTTACTAAAAAAAATGGGAATAGAAAGGTAAATTGTTTTGGGAATAAGTCAAACATTACCTCAAAAATTGACCTTAAATCCTAATTGGGTAACGCGCTAATTTTGAAGCCTCTTCAAGAATTTTACATTAGCTCTCGTTATACAATCATTTTACATAATTTATTCACAGTCATGCCGAAATTCTTAATCTCTGACACAATACATTTCGATTACCTAGTTTTACTTAGACTCTCCTCTTCGGAAAGTTCGTCTCGCCTTTGAGTCTCTTTTTCCGCGTCTGTGCGATGTCCCATGGCATACGGTGGCTTCGAATAGGTCTTTACATAGAAAGTACCATTCTTGGGCAACGATGGCTCTCCGCCCATGCGAAACTCTCCTTCATTGTCCAAGAGGATCCAAACTTCATTGGGTAGCCGCTCACAGCGTGTTCCCCAAAATCCCTTTGGACTTGTAATACTCTCGGCAAAATAATGATGAGCTCGCTTATGAGAGCAGCCATACACATAACATTTCTTCTGATTTTTTCCATAGTTTGGATAGAAAGTGGCATGGCCCACTGGTTGCTCGAAACCGAAAGTTACGCTTGTCTGTATCGACTCCACGTAGTGAGCATCACTAGCATCTATGCGATAGTCATCGTTCTGTTCCCTGAACTTGGGACCGGCTGGATCTAAAGCAAAGATTGTGTTGAAGCGATAAGGCTTGATTTGCTTCCCGGCGCTCCCAGCTATTTGAGCACCGAGCGAGTGTCCAATCACATAGACATCATCGTACTGCAAATCTGCTCGCATATGCAAATGACGCACAAACTCCGCCAGCAAGAAACCCAAATCCTCAATCATATCAGCAACACCAAAATAATTCACATTCGATGAAATCATACTCCAATCACAAACGATCACATTAAAGTCGGGATACAAGGGACTTTCCCCATGGGTCAAACTGAGATATGCATTCTTAACGTCCCGATTCAATGACCCGTGGGCCTGACTCATCCATCCATGGACGATAATTCTGCAATATGAAGTGGAAGAATTAATTACCTTAATTAATATCGAATACTTAGAGTAATTAGTACAACTATTCAAAATATCAGCTGAACAGGTAGAGTTCAAACAGTGACTCATTGATAAGAGGGCAAACAGAAATGTGAAAATTGAAATGAAAGCAAAACGAAAAATGTTGATACAACGAAATGAAATGTGTATATAAAAACATAAATAATAAAACCTGTTTTTGCTGCTTTATCTGTGAGCAAATTGTCTCTTCATATTTTGCATTGGTCTAAAAATAATGACAGCTAATCAAATTAAGCAATAAATTTAAGCAGAAATAAGTATTACAACATGCGAGCTGAGAACTTAATTCTCATTTCTTCAGTTCAGATTCTATATGGAGACTTTACTTATATGGAGTTATATAGTAAAGCAAAGCTTACATAATGCAAAAGTTGGGCTACAAAAAATTATAGCGCCTATTTTGTACTTCCCTACAAAATGTTATCTGCTGTGAATCTTTCACCTTGGCTGCCTTAGCACTTACCTAGTCGGATGACGTGCATCGAAATCAGATTTCGCTAATAGTTCATCATCGCCGATTAATAGTTCTCTGCCGCAATCAGGGAAATCCCGTTTGAATAGATAGAATTGCATTTTAACTCTTGCCTTGCTTGTGAAGGGAATCCAATGCTTAAAGAACTTCTTCCAAAACGTATAGTCCAAGAGACCTTTGGGTCTGGTCAAGGGATGCTGACATTGTGCCAACTCAGTTGGGGGTAGTGGGGTAGTTGTATTAGTTTCCAAAATATGATCAGTAGTTGTATTCGCAGACGGAGCAGCTAATCGATAAACACATAAAAGCATATTTACTTAATTCATTTAGATAGTTGTGCTATGTAGACTCACCCAATACCACCCACTGGAGGGCAACTAATGCCAACCCCACCACAATAGTCCTCTTCATAGCTATCATTGTTCACTCACTCTAACTTCTGGAGTTGGTTTCAAGAATTGATCAGGTTAAACTTGAAAACTCGTCTGCGTGCGTTGCCCTGTAAGTAAGTAGCTACTTCGCGAGATCTACATCTGCACGCTTGGCCCTTCTGATGCTCGGTCTGATCTGCTCAATGGTCCCTGCACAACTGAGAAGAGATTCGGAAATTTGTGTATTGGCGACCTCATGTCTACAGTGCTCTCACTCTCTCGCTCCCAATCTCTCTCCATAGCCCTCTCTCACTCTCTGTGGTTCTGATCGCGATAATTGAAAAACGAAATTTGCCGAGAGCGGCGCCTTCTATGTTAATTAGTTAACGGCAATTATTTATAGAGGAGAGTTGTTGTCCAAATAGTTAATAAATTTAAATTCATTGATGACGTTATCCACAAACTCGGAGGCTTATCGGTTTAGGCCCCCATAAGTTTAGGGGTTGTCCAAGCCGCTGTAATCATGTTCGCTCTGTAATGATTACCTAAGACTGAAATAGTGGAAAACACTTTACTTAGCTGATACTTTTTGCATGCCTGTTACAATTGAACTTCCCTTTAGTGAACTTCTATATAATGAATTTATCCGTAAAATGAATACGTATCAAAAACACATTCTGTTCATAATATGATAATTTCTATATAGTAAAGTTTTTTTCTGGTCACTTGAGAATTTATAGTAGGGAAGTTGGAGTATGTAGACTTACATAGGACCAAAATATTTCTATAATCAAGACCATTGCAATAATACCAATAGTACCAAGTGAAAAAACGAATTCCAATTTATATAACCAAATTTATATATTAAATTCCTTTTGTTTGGAGCAAAATCTTTTTCACAACTTGGAAAAACTCATCGTTTCGTTGTTTTTAAGTTTCCTGGAATCACTCCATAGTTGTATTGTAATCTAGGTAAGTCGTTTTTAGGTTTTTATTTAGTTAAGTTTTTAAAATCGATACTTATTTGTACATCTACTTAATTAGATAATAACATTGACTGTGACTAATGTATTCTGTCATTTTGGTTAATTTGTGGTAAAGGTACATTTTTTTTTTCAAGGACCTAACTCATATTATACAATTGCTTTGGTATCAAACTTTTTATAATCTCGATTTGACTTTTCAATAGCAAATATCACAAACTTAAGGCCAGAAATTTTAATTGCTGTCGTTTAAATAAGGCCATAGTGACAGGAACCCTTTTTTCGGGGCATTTTATATCCGTTTGTTATCAGCTAATTGCCTGGTCCTAATCACATTTGAAGCTCGCTTAATTATGCCAGCCTCGGCCTGAAAGAGAGCGCACATAATTTATTAATCCAGAAACCAAATGATGCGACAAATTTTTCAGTCACTTAGCAAGTCAATTGCCTGCTAAGAGGTGCCAAGGACCAAACATACACCTCATCCTTGGCCAGAGTCAGAGGGGGAGCTGCTGAGTCTGAGTTTGAGCAACGTGGCAACGTTTCAATTATGCAAATTTCGGTGAACCTGGCTGATTAGAAAATCCACAAAAATGTACCCCTTGAAGGCTTGCCTTCATTTGATGGCAAAGCTAATGCAATGAACTCAGTGCCAGGTGACAAACCTGTGGTAGGGAGGTCCTTAGGCATCTATCAATGTACAAAACCCAGAGAGGACGATGTGGGCTTGGGTGTAGTGAAGTTTTGGCAAACCACCAATTAGACGTTAGAAATTAATTGGCAAATGCTTTGGCTCGCGGCTGCTTGTTTGTATATTCACTTGGAATCTTAAAGAAAATTGGTTTTTTGTTTAAATTTACTGCATTTTGCTATACAATTTTTAGGCTTTCACATTGCCACATTAAAAAGAGAAAAAGTTTTTCGCAGTTTTCTTAGTTGAAAGAAGCAGAATTCGCTCTATGCCATGTTACCGAAGCATAGCGAGTTAAAAGGGTAAGAGAAAAGTCATTTGTCATTGAAACATTTCACAATAAATTGTGTTCCGAACAAAAAGTGGAAGTGGTAGTAGAAAAAGCCAGGCAAAAGATAGTCCATTAGATGCTCTGCCTTTACTTTTATTTAAGAAGAATCTATATATAGTGAAATCTAATGCTTTTTAAATCCAAGATCGATTTTAAGATTTACTTCATTTATTTTCTATTTAATCTGATTACCCCGGCAAAACCAACTATCCACGCTTATTGCTCTTCAGGTACGAATTTCATCTCTATTTTCCTTTCGCCCACATCAAAAGGTTAACTTTTGCACTCCATAATTTCTGACCCAAAACGCTGGAAAACTTTTGGACCGTAACCGAAAAACTATAAGTCCACAATCCAACATAACAAAGTGCAACGAGATTTGGCTTATAAATCTTGACGCCATTTTTGGTTTAGTCAGCCGTTGCACTTTTGATACGCTTATTATGGAAAGGGAAAGCAGACAGACGGTGGAATCTAGGAACCTTTATTGTCCTGGAGGCTTTTATACTTCTTTTTTCTTCTTCATGTTTTTCTTTGTTTCTTTTTTGGTGACTCGAACTTTTTCTATTGAGTTAATGCAGTTGGCAAGTGCAACCAAGTGTTGACTGTACATTTTGAATTTCTACATGAAAAGTTTTGGAGTATGCGAGCCAGGAAGGAAGGGTTTGGCCTAGGCTAAGGATTTAAAAGACAACATTTGTTGCCCAGTTGAGCGAAGAAGGTTCAAGTCAACTCATGAAAGCGAATTTAAAAAGGATCATACACACATATTTCCCCATTTATGGAAAGAAAAAGGACATTGACTTTTCAAGGACATTCTTTGCCTATGGTTGGAAATCCTTTAATAATTTTGCTAGTCGGTTTTACATGGTTTCATTTCAAAAACGAAAAACGAAAAAGAAAAACAATGTCATATCTTTTCCAAATTTGTCATAAAAGTCTCTCAATTAAATTTCTTAATATCAGTATAATACATTTTTTATAAAATCGCGATTTTTGTACTTTTATGAACCCAAATTTGACATGTACATACATAGACTCAGTGTTTTCATGAAGAGATGCCACTGAAAAGTATATTAACGATATTTGCTGTTACCGCCGGATCGTTTTTTGCCTTGGGAGCCTACTATCAGCATCATGACGTCATGCGAAATATCAAACGCTTGGAGCAACGAAACCCACACGCCTATTTCATACGTCGGAAGCTTTACGCTTTGGTAAGAGACTATTTCAAATTCCTTCTAGAGAAGGACTTCATTCTCCTTTTGTTGGTAGTTGTGCCTTTTTAGTGTCTGTCCGGACTTGGAGGACTCTGACGAAGATGACGAAGAGGAGAAACACAGATTCGGTGGCATTATGAAGTATGGTTTCCCCAGTATGAATGATATCACACTAAATGAAGAGTTTGATTTTGTCACCTCCTTCGATCGGAGGAACTCAGCCATACAATGGATGTGCGAGCGTGTGGAGCAATCATGTAATAACAACATTCAGGCCTCACCCATGTTATTAGCTCATTTTTCCGGCCAATCGGAGGCTTCCCGTGTCTTCTTTATGTCAAACATTAAGGCATTCCTTGGTCGAGGTTTCAATTTGAGTATTTGGCATCGTTTGCTGCTGTATGTACAAGAACTGAGTGATCGTCATGGTACCATTTATGTGTACACCGGTTCCATTTACATGCCCTGCGAGCTAAAGACAAACAATTGGTATGTCCAGTTCCAGCCAGAGGATAATACAATGGTTGCTGTTCCCACGCATTTCTTTAAGATCATTGTCATTGATCCAAGGCATGAGGATTCAATCACTCCATATGCTGAAGCTTATGTCATACCCAATTCACCCATGAGCGATTCGGTCGCCTTGAAATCTTTGTTGAGCGATGTTCGTGATATTGAAAATGCAACTGGATTGAAATTTTTTGACGGTCTCGATCGCCATTTTGTTCACAATCAGTCGGCAGTCGAAGTGAATCAAAATTCCGCACAGATCGTGGAAGTTTAATTTTATTAACACTAAAAAGCTGAATATATAATGAATATAATGTAAAATTGAAAATATTGTATGAAATATGTATGTGCATATATGTATAGTTATCCTTAAATCCAAGAGTAAAGTTATGCAGAATATTGAAATTTAAAAATAATATCTGACTTCTACGATAAATACCTTAAAAATGAATCTGAAGATTCTCTGAAACTTTTCTCATAAATTATTAAAATGCCAGTCTACATACATCTTTGAAATTAATCAAACTTCTTATTTGGAAAGTTAAAATTATAATTTCTAGCAATGAAGTTTATTTGGAAATGTTTTTATTTAATAAACATCCTGCTGATTGTTCGAGCTATTGCCATACCAGAAGTTGGACCATTTGATAAGATTTTTGAAAGCGATGATGATTATCCAGATGCTGAAGGCTATGATGTTTACTAGCAAGAAAATCAAAACAGCATTTCCGTAGAAATCAAAGAATTTTTTGTGGCAATATATTAATTTCGATAATGAGGATCTGAATATGAAGAGATTACTACATAGAAAAGGTTTGTAGTACTACAGTGGATAATTTCTTATTTTACTTGAACTTTCTTTTAGATATTTCCACAGCATTTTTCTTGGCCACTCTGCTTGCTGCTTTGTGTTCACACAATATTTAGCAAAATTTTTAATTAAAACAAACAATATGTTGCCAAAAAATTGTTGCTGCAACCTTGTGTAGTTGTTAATGCATTTTACTTCGTTTAATTAGTTGACGTTCTACATTATTCATACGCCACGTGTGACCGACCAAGCGAACCAATATGCGACGCTCTTTTCCCTTCTCATACTACTGTCTTGGTATCATAATTTTCACTTAATTAAAGTTGTCGTTGTTGTTTGTGTGGGTGCTGAGTTTAAGGTTGGCTCTGGCATACAAGTCTATGTAGAAACAAAAGAGTTGAAATAGTTCTGTGGTATAAACATTTAGGTACTTACTCTGATTTATTACAAACTTGAAAGATTTCAAAACGCGAATATTGCTGCTAACTAATTTAGCAAGTCACAACTTGAAAATTGCTGGTATTATGGAGAACTTAAGTTTGTCTAATAATGGCTGTTGAATTCAGTTTGTTTGAATATATGCAAGCTGCGTATTTTAAACGGTTTCACTTAATTCTCCGTATTGTCAATTCCTGTCCGAGACAAATGCACCTCAATTTGTTCTATAAATTTGTACACACACTTTTTCCTGTAATATTTTATCGAATTTAAATCTTAAAGCTTTAGATAAAACCAATTAAAATAGACAATCAAAATCTTTAGATCTGTCAAGTTCATTCCACACAAAACGTTCAATAATTAAGTTATTATTTAAGGATGCAAATAAGTTGATAGTCTTTGCAATTCACAGTCAATATTAGTTAATTACTTAAGCTTTTTTGTTGTTGTTGGTATTGATTTTAATTAAATTGACAGTTTGAGAGGCATCGAAGTAAATGAAAGCCAGGCAAAACCGCAATTCAAACATAAACGAATATAAACTGCAAGGAAAATAATTCACACGAAAAGAAAATCTCAGATTTAAGAAAACTTTATGTAAAATTATTTACTTGTCTAGGATTTTCGAATTGGGTATTTGATTTGGTTGTGGGTTAATTTATGCATTGGAAAACCTTTTCTGCAGGTGATGGAAACCAGGAGGCGCCCAAAAGTATGCCCTGTCCAATTGCTGAATGTGCTAAATATATAAAGGTAGATTTCCAGTTGGTTTTAGTGCTTAACCCTTAAGAATTTGATTATTTAAATTTGCACGTATTCATGTTCATTTTCATGGCAAATAAATTATTTATGAACCATGTGTGTGTGTGTGTGATTTGGATTTCCAGAATGCCAGAATTCTAATTAAGTCGGAATGTCTCCCCAGCTCACAAGTTAAGCTGATGACCATGAGCCCTTGGATGTGGCAAACTTTAAACTTAAATGCCAATTTGTTGCCACATAACTAAGTTGATGGCCGATGTGTAGAGATTGTGTAGACGGACAAAGAAAAGAAAATCAAAAGAAAAGGAAAAAGGTTACTATGACTTACAACAATATCTTTCCTCCCCCAACCCAACCCCCCATCTTCCTAAAATCTATAAAAGTTCATGTGCTCACGCACTTTAAGGTCAGCAGAAATCGCACGTTTGCCCAGCCATATCTATGTCTTCAAATGCCGTTTCTGCAATTTTATAGTATTTTTATGGTGCACAAGTTTTCGTATTTTGTATATATTTATTTATGAGTGTGTGTGTGTGTGTGTGTGTGTGCATGTTCTGTCTTTGGTGTCCTGTGCTACCTCTTTTGAAAATTTAAATTTGATGTGGAGTCGAGTGGCATGAGTTTCGGTTTCATTGTGAGTACTCAAGTGTGTAATAGAGGACAAGACCCTTTTGTAGGTAGCCGACAACTAAGGGCAGTATGTGTCGGTGTGCAGATTCAGGGCAGGACACGTAGTCCTTTTAGATGGTAAGCTTACCTAGCCTATGCATATTTTATCATTTGCAATATTTGTTTAATAAATTTACAGTTCTTGTAGAATTCAACATTTAAGACAAAAAACAAACTTAACTTTAATTAAAGCTACTATCTAGAGAGTTTATCTATCACGAGAAAGTTAATCCATCGACATATGCAGAAAATTATATCATATATCCGTTCACTATACGGATGAAATGATTTAATTCTCTTACCACAAAACATTGGCTTTATTGCCCAAGTTCTTGATCCGAAATTATCCAAGAACTTTGCAGGGAAATTATTCCTCATGACAATGTATTCAAAATAAAACTTGAAAAGACAATTTAACTATTGATGTCCATTCCATATTGTGTGCTGCTCCATCCCTGGCCAGCCGAAATATCTTCCCGTTTTCTGGCCTAGATATTCACACATTCAACTTATACTTATATCTATCTATGTCAGTTCACTTGTGTGCCGCATTCTCATCTTGTTCTACAGCTTGAAGTTCTCTTTTTTTTTGTTGGACCCTTTCTAAGTTTTGCGGTGTGATTTTATGTGCAAACTTAAATTATACAATTTGGGGGCCATGAATACATTTTTCGTATGTCGTCGTCGTCGTCGTTGGTGTCGTTGTCGTCATCGTCTTCTTGGTTTTGGTTTGCTGAAAGGGACAATGAGTTGCTAAATGCTTTGAATATTCTTCTGGCCATTGCCCTGCACTGCATGCATAATATACGAATATGTAGCCATCTGAGAGATACGGATACGGATTCTTATCCTTCGAGTATGGCCGCACACAAAATCGCACACATTTACAGATTTTGGCAACAATGGAAGGCCATGTGTTGACAGCTTGAGTGTGTGTGTGTGGCTGAGTGTGTGTCATGTGGTTCCTTTTTAGGTTTTGTTTCGCTCTGGCCCCAAAAGAGACGAATGACTTGGCCAACAAATTGTTTTCAGACTGTCACTGGTAGACCGAATGACTTTGCTTTTCAAACCGAAATAACATGGCTATTTAATATTTAAAATAAATAAAATTTACTGGCTATTGAAAAATATAATATTATTTGATCTACTAATGGTCATGAAGACAGAGGACAATGAGAACACGTTTGGTGTTTCATATATAAGCAAACCGATATAGCCCTATACATAGCTAATAAATTAATAATATTCTGAACTTAAAAATCGTCAAAAATTTTGGCTGTCCTTATTATAAGAGAACTAGTATACTTTTTTATAAGAGAATTGGTATTCAAAAATTCGTAATTTGAAAAATAAAAGAAAGTCTCTTCAAAGCTAATTAAAGTCATTGAGTAGATATAAGCAATAGTTTGCTTATTGATTGAAATTCGGTTCTATATATTCTATGCATATAATATTATATACAGTCGAAACAGAAAAACTTTGTTACGTAGAAATTTTGATATTAATTTTGATATTCATTATATGAAAGTTATAGAAATGAATATCTTTTAAATGTGTAAACTCTGCTAAAATCTAATATAAATGTATATATATCTTCTTGATATCTTATCTGAAAAATCTTTTTTTATTTACGATTATTCGAGAGTAATTCTTAGTTTCTAAATGCGAAAACTTATTACAAACAAACTTATTACTTACAAATGAGTGCACAAAATTTAAGTACTTTCTTATATGTAACTTCCAAACATGTTGTTGTTGTTATTTAATCCAGTTCTTTATTCAATTGTTCAGACATTACATATAGAAGTCACAATTAAGAGGCTTTTTAAGAAGAGTCAGCCGTAGTTGATTAGAAACAAATGCAAAACCAGAGACCCTCCTCCAATTGTTTCTTGTCGTTTTCCACTTATCTAAATTGGGAAATTGGGGACTAAAGTGTAAGCATTTATATAATATTAAAATAAGTTGTTGGAGTGAAAATTAAATTGAGTTTTGCAGATGGTGGCAACGAATGTCACGTTTGCGGGTATTGTAACCATAATCGAATGTACGGACATTGCATTTTGTTGCCTACTTTATGAATTTGTGCACTTTATAAATATGGCAGTTAATGATTTGGATGGTTTTTGGTGTTCAGCATACTCTGAGTGTAGTAGTTGTGGGTGTTTCTGGTCTTAATGCCTTTTAAGCACATAACAAAGTACGCACTTTGTTAACATTAAAAAGCCAGCAATAAAGCGAATGGCAGCTGTTGCCCTTTCCGCCCACAAAATGGATGCGGATGCTTTGTTGGTCCCTTTGGCTCTTTTATTTTTTTTATTTTGCTGTTGTTGCCCTGTTGTTAACTGGGCTTATAACTTTTTACTCTGTCTCTCTTTCACTTGCACATGTATGTATGTATGTATGTTTGCACTTTAAATGGCGTAAAGCTGCAAACAAAAGCATATGTATGTATGTAGGTACCATATATGCGGACGAACTCGTGTAGTGAATGGCAAAAGACAGAAAGTGGAAGCTGCACAAACCAGCGTGAGAATGTGAGCCTTAATTCAATTACCTTTAAGAGTGTATGTGTGTGTGTGTGTGTCCAACACTGGGGTATTAGCGCTTTTTCGCTTTGAATGGAGTTTATACGATTCACCATATAGAAATCAGTTGAAAGTTAAAACTCTTAACAAATTATCACATATAATAGGTTATTCTAGGATTCGGATAGGATTCTGGTTGGCTTAAATATAGAAATAACAATTTATTTACTAACTGCTTAAAATATTACATCGAAAGCTCTTAATTTCACTCATTATATAAGAAATGAAATCATCAGTTTTTCATCGTATGGCCAATATCCCAGACAATTTCTAGTCTAGTCCATTAGTGGTTGTCGTCTATGGTTATTGTAACTTCTCTAGAGATCCTCCTGCACTTTCCATAGTTAGTTTGTTCGAACAAATTAAAAGTGATGGCCGTTTGGAAACGTCAAGTCCTACTCCTGGTCCAATCATCATCATCATCTGTTCGGTGCTATGGCCAACACATAGCAGCGGCAACAAGAATATCAACATTTATGCAGAAATGCAAGAATACAGATGAAAAATCTTTGGAAGGAAAAGCCAAACAAAAATGCATTAAAAACAAATACGAGAACCGGAGTACAAGATGTTTATAAAAGGCCGGAGTAAAGCGCGTTCTAGGACCAGGCACAGGCCCAGGTCTATGTCGTACCAAACTAACAAACAAGCAAAGGAGCAAGGAAAGAAAGACGAGCAGGACGCTTCCTGACATGGATCCCCCTGGACGAATGAAATGGGGAGAAGAAACAACAAATCGCAAATTGAAAAAAGTAGATAAGTAGCCAGAGGAACGAGGGAAACCAAAGAGAATGGCAAATATAGCAAGGACGAAAGAAAATGAAAATCAGAGCGTCTGGACTTGCCTGGGCAATTGCACTTCAACTTTCCATCCCGGTATCTCGCTGTTAGCTTTTCTCTCCACACTTTTCTCCTCGATTTCTCTGTAACGTTGTTAACCCTGCAAGTTATGCATTCTTAATTTAATCGCTGGAATTGACTCACCAGCATGAGCTCCCTGTGAACGGGGTTTAACGGCATTTCATCCTTTAGCTCCTGCTGCTACTCATAGTCAATGTAAAACTTTGCTGCAGAGATTAGGCATATATCATGCGATTATATTGCATAGTTTGCATTTATCCAATGACTTGGAAATCTCAAACTCTGGTGGTAGAAGGATATGGTGCGGATGAGAAGGCATGCAAATAGTTGCAAACATCGCGAAAAGAATTTCTCCTTTTTTTTTTTTTGCTTTTTGGGCCACCATCTGGTGCCCAGTTGAAGAGCAAAACTTAATAAATAGATTGTGCCAGGGTTTAGGGAAATTGCCAAGAAAGCAAATACGATGATGTGTGGGCAGGCGAGTACCGGATACTATATTGAAACTAAGTAAAGTATGTCCAAAAGCTATTCCCAAACTTACATGAGAGATGTAACATTGGTTATACGTATTAGCAAAGTAAAATAAATAACCAGTTTACTACTTCAGAACCTTTCTCTATTGTTAATCTTTAAAGTACGAAATTATATCGCTTCTTATGCATATGCAAGAGCTAAGTATGTCGAAACTCTTTACTTTGAACTTGGTTTTAAGGATTACATCATTCGAATTTATGTTTTTACTTCCAATGTTAATAATGTAAGACTTTGATGGGGCAATGCTCACGGTTCTATTGTTCTCAGACCCCAAATAGTTTCAAGGATCTTTCTTAGTTTATTTAATGTTAATCGGACAATAAAACTTTTTAAGTGTCTCTATTCCATTAAGTAATTTTTGTTATAAGTTATAAATTATTCCTATGAAAATAATTAATGTAATATTAAACTTGAATGAAAATATTGTCTGTCGGCTCAGAGCCAAATTCTATACTGGTAAATAAGCAACAAATAAATAGTATTATATCTATATGGAATAACCCACTAACTGAATCCAAAGATGGTAATATTTAAGCACTTTCGTAGTGGAATTTAAGCAAATTTCCGAAATATAAAAAACAAAAATGACTGATATTAATATAATAAATAAAAACAATATTATGAAAAACTTTTTATTTCGTTTTGCCCTTGGCTTTATTGATTGCCACTTGTCTGGGCTTCTGTCCTTGAGTAAAGGAAAACTGCATTAATCATCCTGACCCTTGCTGCAGTTTTTGTTCATGAAATTCACTTACTGGAATATATAAAGGACTCTCCATCCTCGCTATTCATTCTCGGCCCTTCCATCTCGTAGCCTGAAGGTTTTATTAAATTAATGGAATTTCATATTTGCTTAGCTTCTGCGAAAGAAATTTGTTTATTCAACTAAAATGTTATCGACCTCACGTTATGCTGTTGATGTAGTTAGTTTTGGTCATATATATGTATGTATATGTACATAATTTCATCAGGTTTTTTATGTGTGGGTTGATGTTATTTTTAACACAATTACTTTCCAGACTTTTGAACAAAACGAACAATTTGAAAATCGCCCTCAGGCTATGAAACAAAAGCAAAATTTAAAAATAAAGAAGGAATTGCTGACTCATAACTGCTTTAGCCATTGGCCTAAACAAGTTGGTGGGCAAAATTGTTTTTATTGAATTAAACCAATTTGGTATGCATGGAGCCATGCTTCACTCCAATCTATTCCACAGTAGGATTAGGTGGTTCCGCCCCTGCTCCAAAACCCTTTAAGCTATAGCTTAAATTCCAAACACGTATGCCCGTCTGGTTGAACATTCTAAACGCTTTTCAATCCAAATTCATACAACACAATCAGATTGCCCAGGTCAGGGATCAGAGCCGTGGGATGAGGCAATGCAGATTGTTGTCGCTGTCAACAACTGACTATTGTTAGATGGCGGGAGAGTTCGGGGAGCGTTTGTGAGTGGTGTCAAGTTTGCCTTTGCCCTGGGGTTAGTTAAGCTAATTTTCATGATGATCAAACCAGCAAACTAACTAAAGGCGTTTGGCTAAGTCAAGTGGTCTATTACCAATTTGGACGAGGAACCTCGTTCGCCCAATTAAACCAAACCAAAGACCGGAAAACACTTGACCAGCTGGAAATGCACTGACATCACATCTAGAGAAGAGCTCGTGACTTAAGCTGCTATCCTCATGGAATAACTAGTATGATTAAAATATTGGTAAATACTAAAAAAAAAAAATACTGGCTTTTTGATAAATCACTTCACAAGCGGTTTCAAAGGAAAAAGTCGATGGTTCATTTTTGTGTATGTATGTATTTACATACATAAATCATCAAATATTTAAAATTGGACCATCTCTAGTCCTTGGGTATCTGGCATTCAAAATTGCAATGAAGGCGGCAATTGAATGATAACAGAAGTTCCACCAGCTGCAACGTTAAACTAAATTGGCCAACGAGCGGCCAAATGGTTGCGTGCTTGTTGCCACACTCCTAGTTCCACCCCATTCCCGTCCACGTCCGCATGTTATCGACAACCTCCTTCTCCTGGCATTCGTTCCTGGCATTTTGGCAGCAAATTGAAATGAAAAGCGCGCCGTGGTTTTCTGGCTTTGTTCGGCATTTGGACAGCGGAGTGTCTGCTCTCTTCCGGGGTCTCCTTAGGGGATTCTCTACTGTTTGCATGCTGATAAAGATAAGGCCATAACATAACCTACGAACTATTAAACTGGTGTTACGGTTCTCGAAAACAAATTCGACTAATTTTGACCAAAATGAAACAATTTTTCAAAAAATTCTCAAAAATTACAAGCTTTGCAAACTTTTAAAGTTTTGTTAATATTCAAAAGTAGAATAGTAGTAGTAGTAAAATTCGATAAAAACTGCATCAAAACTTTGAAAATCGGTAGAAAATTGTCCTAAATACAGCCTTGGGAAAATTTCAATTTTGACCAACAATTTTTCAAGAACTGTTCCA